>JAWQFJ010033815.1:77500-80000 GCA_034096865.1 Theodoxus fluviatilis
TTGCTCCTGCTCCTGACTATTACTCCCGCCACTGACTATTGCTCCTGCTACTGACTATTACTCCTGCCACTGACTATTACTCCTGCTTCTGACTACTACTCCTGCTCCTGACTATTACTCCCGCCACTGACTATTGCTCCTGCCACTGACCATTGCTCTTGCCACTGACTATTACTCCTGCCACTGACTATTACTCCTGCCACTGACTATTACTCCAGCTTCTGACTATTGCTCCTGCCACTGACTATTACTCCTGCCACTGACTATTACTCCTGCCACTGACTATTACTCCTGCTTCTGACTATTACTCCTGCCACTGACTATTACTCCTGCTTCTGACTATTACTCCTGCCACTGACTATTACTCCTGCTTCTGACTATTGCTCCTGCTTCTGACTATTACTCCTGCCACTGACTATTGCTCCTGCTTCTGACTATTACTCCTGCTTCTGACTATTACTCCTGCCACTGACTATTACTCCTGCCACTGACTATTACTCCTGCTTCTGACTATTACTCCTGCTTCTGACTATTACTCCTGCTTCTGACTATTGCTCCTGCTTCTGACTATTACTCCTGCCACTGACTATTACTCCTGCCACTGACTATTACTCCTGCTTCTGACTATTACTCCTGCTTCTGACTATTACTCCTGCTTCTGACTATTACTCCTGCTTCTGACTATTACTCCTGCTTCTGACTATTACTCCTGCTTCTGACTTTTACTCCTGCTTCTGACTTTTACTCCTGCTTCTGACTATTACTCCTGCTTCTGACTATTGGTCCTGCTTCTGACTATTACTCCTGCTTCTGACTATTACTCCTGCTACTGACTATTACTCCTGCTTCTGACTATTACTCCTGCTACTGACTATTACTCCTGCTTCTGACTATTGGTCCTGCTTCTGACTATTACTCCTGCCACTGACTATTACTCCTGCCACTGACTATTACTCCTGCTTCTGACTATCACTCCTGCTTCTGACTATTACTCCTGCTTCTGACTTTTACTCCTGCTTCTGACTATTACTCCTGCTTCTGACTATTACTCCTGCTTCTGACTTTTACTCCTGCTTCTGACTTTTACTCCTGCTTCTGACTATTACTCCTGCTTCTGACTATTGGTCCTGCTTCTGACTATTACTCCTGCTTCTGACTATTACTCCTGCTACTGACTATTACTCCTGCTTCTGACTATTACTCCTGCTTCTGACTTTTACTCCTGCTTCTGACTTTTACTCCTGCCACTGACATTTGCTCCTGCTTCTGACTATTACTCCTGCTTCTGACTGTTACTCCTGCTTCTGACTTTTACTCCTGCCACTGACATTTGCTCCTGCCACTGACATTTGCTCCTGCTTCTGACTATTGCTCCTGCTTCTGACTATTACTCCAGCTTCTGACTATTGCTCCTGCTACTGACGATTACTCCTGCCACTGATTATTACTCCTGGTTCTGACTATTACTCCTGCTTCTGACTATTACTCCTGCTTCTGACTATTACTCCTGGTTCTGACTATTACTCCTGCCAATAACTATTACTCCTGCTTCTGACTATTACTCCTGCTTCTGACTATTACTCCTGCTTCTGACTATTACTCCTGCTTCTGACTATTACTCCTGCTTCTGACTATTACTCCTGCCAATAACTATTACTCCTGCTTCTGACTATTACTCCTGCTTCTGACTATTACTCCTGCTTCTGACTATTGGTCCTGCTTCTGACTATTACTCCTGCTTCTGACTATTACTCCTGCTTCTGACTATTACTCCTGCTTCTGACTTTTACTCCTGCTTCTGACTTTTACTCCTGCTTCTGACTTTTACTCCTGCTTCTGACTATTGGTCCTGCTACTGACTATTACTCCTGCTTCTGACTATTACTCCTGCTTCTGACTATTACTCCTGCTTCTGACTTTTACTCCTGCTTCTGACTTTTACTCCTGCTTCTGACTATTGGTCCTGCTACTGACTATTACTCCTGCTTCTGACTATTACTCCTGCTTCTGACTATTACTCCAGCTTCTGACTATTACTCCTGGTTCTGACTATTACTCCTGCCAATAACTATTACTCCTGCTTCTGACTATTACTCCTGCCACTGACTATTGCTCCTGCTACTGACGATTACTCCTGCTTCTGACTATTGGTCCTGCTTCTGACTATTGGTCCTGCTACTGACTATTACTCCTGCTTCTGACTATTACTCCTGCTTCTGACTATTACTCCAGCTTCTGACTATTGCTCCTGCCACTGACTATTACTCCTGTTTCTGACTATTACTCCTGCCACTGACTATTACTCCTGCCACTGACTATTACTCCTGCTACTGACTATTACTCCTGCTTCTGACTATTACTCCTGCTTCTGACTATTACTCCTGCTTCTGACTATTGCTCCTGCTTCTGACTATTACTCCTGCTTCTGACTTTTACTCCTGCTTCTGACTTTTACTCCTGCTTCTGACTATTGGTCCTGCTACTGACTATTACTCCTGCC
>JAWQFJ010033815.1:85000-92042 GCA_034096865.1 Theodoxus fluviatilis
CAGTCGATCAGAAATAACTATGAACACGCTCGGATGACGATGCAGTAGCCGAGAAAGAACTCCAACCATAAACGTCAGAGAAAGAACTCCAACCACAAACGTCAGAGAAAGAACTCAAATTTGAAATGTCAGAGAAAGAGTTCCAATTTGAAACGTCAGAGAAAGAACTCCAATTTTAAACTTCAGAGAAAAAGATCCAATTTGAAACGTCAGAGAAATAGTTCCAATTTGAAACGTTAGAGAAAGAGTTCCAATTTGAAACGTCAGAGAAAGAGTTCCAACCACAAACGTCAGAGAAAAAGTTCCAATTTGAAACGTCAGAGAAAGAATTTCAACCACAAACGTCAGAGAAAAAGATCCAATTTGAAACGTCAGAGAAAGAGTTCCAACCACAAACGTCAGAGAAAGAGTTCCAATTTGAAACGTCAGAGAAAGAGTTCCAATTTGAAACGTCAGAGAAAGAGTTCCAATTTGAAACGTCAGACATAGAGTTCCAATTTGAAACGTCAGAGAAAGAATTCCAATTTGAAACGTCAGAGAAAGAGTTCCAATTTGAAACGTCAGAGAAAGAGTTCCAATTTGAAACGTCAGAGAAAGAGTTCCAATTTGAAACGTCAGAGATATAATTCCAATTTGAAACGTCAGAGAAAGAGCTCCAAACTTAGACATCAGAGACAGAACTCCAGGTTTAGACATCAGAATTAGAACGCCAACATTAAACATCAGAGACAGAACTCCAACTTTAGACATCAGAGACAGAACTCCAACCATAAATATCAGAGACAGAACTCCAACCTCAGACATCAGAGACAGAACTCCAACTTTAGACATCAGAGACAGAACTCCAACCATAAACATCAGAGACAGAACTCTAACTTTAGACATCAGAGACAGACTCCAACCATAAACATCAGAGATAGAACTCTAACCTTAGACATAAGAGACAGAACTCCAACCATAAATATCAGAGAAAAAACTCAAACTTTAGACATCACCTCTAACCTTAGACATGAGAGACAGAAATCCAGCTTTAAAGATCAAAGAAAGAACTCCAATTTTAGACATCACAGACATAACTCAAGCCTTAAACATCACAGACAGAAAGAACTCAAGCATTAAACATCACAGACAGAACTCAAACTTTAAACATCACAGACAAAACTCAAGCCTTAAACATCAGAGAAAGAACTCCAACCGTAAACATCAGAGAAAGTACTCAAACTTTAAACATCAGAGAAAAAACTCCAACCTGAAACATTAGAGAAAGAACTCAAACTTTAAACACCACAGACAGAACTCAAGCTGTAAACATCAGAGAAAGAACTCCAACCTTAAACATCAGAGAAGTACTCAAACTTTAAACATCAGAGAAAAAACTCCAACCTGAAACATCAGAGAAAGAACTTTGATCGTAAACGTCCGTAGTTTATGGCAAGAGACGCGCAAAATATCGAGGGTCCGTGAATATTCGTGTACACAACAATATTTAATATCAGAGGGATTGCGACAAAACTTTCGCTTTTGTGACCGCGTGTGAGAAATTAAGGCTAAAGTAGGAAAGTGACCAAATGAGATATTTCAACCACGTAATTGCTTATTCATTCATGCATATTTCAGTTTTTCATAATTTAGGAAGTTTTCATGATTTTTTTTTAAATAGTAATGTATAGCCCAGTAAAACGTATACGTGACATAATGCATTGATGACTTTACTGAGCGTTTTATCGAAAAGCCTGGAATCTTATGCGCGGTCACATTCACGGATTTAAGTTCAACAAGTTGACACGGAGAAACAGAGCAAAGACCAGGTGTGGTCGCTTTTAAAGTCAGAAATATGCAGGCTTATGGATGGATGGATGGACGGATGGACGGACGGACAGACGGACGGATGGACGGACGGACGGACGGACGGACTGACGGATGGAGTTTAATGGCCTATCGACATTTTTAGACAATTTAAGGCCATTAATCACGGAAAATCATAGGAGATGGTTAAGTCCAGTCATGATTTCCCTACTGTAGTTGCTCGCCGCTTACAAAACGCACAGGGAGACGCGCTGGGTCAATTCTTACACTCCCCCCCCCTCCCCAGCCCACAAGTTGACAATACACACATGGACACTTCGCGTAGTTATTGTCCAGCAACGGTCTACTCGTTTTGCAACCACCTCCATAATAAACGTTTTTTTAAACTGCAATCACGGTATTATTAATATTGACAATGATAATTATGACATAACCTATGATATAAAAATATTGGTTCTATAACAACTTGTTGATATTTGTAGTAAAGTTCACATATGCCTGTACATATACAGAGATGGATGGATAGGTTGACGGACTGACAGATGTGGCCATGCAGCCTTTAGAGGCTATGTAAGATCATTAACTACACCAACTGCTGACGCTGATTGAAACAGGATCATGTCAGATCACCGCTTCCCTGGTCTTCCTCCATTCACAGATTGCGAAGGGAGACACTGTGGTCCATTCTTCCCTTCGACTCACGAGAGTGGATGGATTAAATGGATAGAGTTGTTTGGCCTTTAAGCCTTTAAAGGCTATTGAAAGCCATCATTAATCCCGAAAAAAAATTCATCAGAACTTGTTAGAATAAAAGCGAGACAAGTCACAATTTTTCCAAGTTAGGCCTATACGCTTCTCACGAATTGCGTAGGGAGACGCGGTGGGTCTATTCTTACCCCCAACCCCCAGGGGGAGACCCAGGAGAAGAGCTGCTCAGAGGAGTGGACCGCGGGGAGCCAAGGTCTAAGGAACATCGGATTTGAATGAAGGACGGCGCTCGGGAGCGTACGCCGTAGGCAAACAGCCCTTTTCAGAGCTAAAGACACCACCAAGAAAGAATACAATTAGTTGGACAAAGTGCCCGAATTCACTTTTCCTTAGTGTCAGCCCGACCCCGGCAACCATCCCCTCTTTGATCGTTTTCGGATTTGAATGGACAAGGCATGCTTCAGGCCGTTTGGTGTCTGCTAGGAACCGGAAAAACGCACAAAGGAATGAGGAACAGCCTGTAGACTAGTCGAAGAACAATTTCCTTACAACTTCTGCTGCGTTTGTCACGTGGAAAAACAAACAAACAAACAAACAGATATATCCTGTCACAGTTCAGTGTGGATTTCTGTGGGAGAGCTACTCAATGGTTTCAGTACGAGTATTTCTTATTTTGCTTCATGGTAGACGTTCATGTTTCACCTGTAATTAGTTGCTGTGAAACATCTCTCATAATAGTATAACACCAGTTCAATCTAACAGATCACGATAAGTACTTCTTTCTGTTTTATCCATTTTCCCCTCCCATTTATTATTATTTCATTATCTTGGAAGTATTTTTAAAAGTATGTTCATTTCGATATATTTATCCTATAAATTTCTGTACTTTGTCCCAGTTGTTATGAGAAAGGGAAACGATCTAAAACAGGTAACACAAACTTGTGGTCATAATGACTTTACCTGCCATGGGCTGCCCATGGCTGAGGTACTGTAGCCGTGTGCATAGAACGGCCAGTAAGTTGTGCTTAACTCCTAAGTGGCCTCAGCCAAGCACTTCCTCAGTCGGTGCAGAGTTCGCTCCCTTGATTTAAGTTTAACTTAAAGGCAGTTGAGACAGAGTGGAAAATGGATTAACTTTGAGCGCGGTTTTGTTGACTTAGTGAAGGTGAGTCCTCCCATGCACACTGACTCAGAGAATCGTTGAGTTGAGCACGTGACCTTGATCTTAAGTCTGACGTAAATCTACCTCTGTTGGAGCAGATCCTGAAAGTCCAGCAACCAGCCCCCCCAGCCCCCCCCCCCCTCCACCTGATGATGGTGGGCAGCTAGTGGCTCAAACCTAAGTTATTTAAGTGACCGCAGATAGGATCTGCATTTCGGTTTGGAGATACAAAATAAGCAGAATCGTGGAGATACAAAATAAGCAGAATCGTGATAAGTTTTCACGTTTCGTTCCTGTTCTGTTGTAATCACGTCCTTTCATTTGCGAATCGAGACACGTCCTAAAAAGACGAGAAGAAAATCAACCCTCTACATGTACTTCACTTTTCCACCTTCACAAACAGCCTTGGCCCTCGTGTGCAAACTTGGTTGTTGAAACAGCGACAGAACCAAGTCCAAGTAGGCAGACAGGAATATGGCATCGTGGTACGCACGTCACTTGGACAACCTGTGGACGCGGTTAGGATTCCTGATGCGTTTCACGGTGGCCATTAACAGGAAGCAGAGGAACTCCGCCAGCTCCGAGAGTGTCAGGATGCTGGCTCCCAGACATAGACCCATCTGTCCCCCCAGGTTGCCTGCAAAGCAATGGAGGAATAGCATGGAGATTGAGATCTTGAATATAAACTCTTTGTTATGGGTGGGATGGGGGTGGGTGGGTGGGTTTTGACGGAGGGAGAGAATATCTGGGGGCAAAGGAAAAGACAAGATTCAAACTTTGAACCCCATAAATTCCAAATTTCTACTTTGACAAAAGAGCTCCTGTCTGCGTATTTATCAAAAGGTAAGGAGAGAGAGAGAGAGAGAGAGAGAGAGAGAGAGAGAGAGAGAGAGAGAGAGAGAGAGAGAGAGAGAGAGAGAGAGAGTGAGAGAGAGAGAGAAAGAAAGAGAGAGAGACAGAGAGAGAGGGGGGGAGAGAGAGGGGGGGAGAGAGAGAGAGACTGATTGATTGTTTGATTGATTGATTGATTGATTGAGTGAGTGATTCGTTGATTGATTCATTGATTGATTAATTGATTCGTTTATTTCGGCCGACGACCCATCAAGACAATAACACGTCATTTATGAACATATGTAAAACTAAAACAATTTATGTACAATGTAAATTGGTATTGTCAGTAACAACCTTAAGCTTCGTGAAGCTAAAGAAAGTTGAACCTGGCCGGTTGTGAACATTATCCATTATTATGTAGTTGATTGGTTGGCTAAACGGTTAATACACTTACGTTCCATTACAAGGGTAAAACTAGAACAGTTTATATACAAGTGTAAATTGGTACTGTCAGTAGTAACACTAAGTACCATACAACAACAAAAACTGTGCGCTTGCCTAATTATCGCAACATAATATCTGGTTGTAAGCGCTGGTCGGTCAACTGAACGGTTTATTGAATGGAAGAGGAGGAGCGAGTGACCCACTAAATTTAGAACCAATCCGACCGATATACGAAAATGTAAGTATGCATGACATAATTATAATACGTGTATCAGGGTTGGTACCTCTGTGCTAATTACACTCTATTATTGACATTAAACATTCACCGACCGTGAACATGTTACATAATGAATTATGACATTCATGTTTAATTGCTACTATTTAAGAAAGAGCGAAGCTTGGCGTTTGTTTGTCCATTATGTTTATGTTCAGATGAAAATGTACAACTAGTTCTTTTGTATGATGGACAATTAGTCAACAGTCATAGCTGATGGACTTTTGTTTGACATGATCATTTCTCTATGTTTGAGAGAGTAGTAAATAAACATAGCTACATCCCTCGTCATTTTTTCATTGACTCCTTCCAACAAATGAATATACTTAGTTTGGTTATTTCTATCTATATGTCTATGGATATATTTCTTCCTTAAATCTTCATATAATGGACAATTCAATAAAAAGTGTTTCTCGTCCTCTACGCACATACATTGGGTGCATTGTACTTCGAAATTCTCTAAGTTGGTGTACCGCCTGTTCATATTAAGATCGTTGATGCCGAAACGGAAACGTACGAATGCATCGCGAATTTTTTAATGGTAAGACAAGTCAAGTATTCTTCTATTCTAAAATGGTTTTTGAAGGACAAATACCAGTGAAATCTTAAGCTCTCTGTACAGTGTTCATGCCATGTTTGGTGATGACAATCTTTCAGCCTCTGCTTAAATTTAGTCAAAAACAGTTTATCGTCACCAGGTTTACTGTTCAGCCACACATTACCAAAACCAAACATACACAGACAGTTTTCTATGAGTAGTGCCCAGTTCATATTTCGTGCAATATTAATGTGGCTCAGCATAACATATGCTTGTTTTGGGAGCCTGTTTCTAGTCATTTTAGATAGTCTAAACCAGTACTTCACCGCTCTTACAATACTCGTGATAGACATGGGATATCTGCCAAGATCTCCACAGACCATTTGATTGGGTGTGCGGATGTCCAATCCAAGTATATTTTTGAAGACAAATGTATGAACCTTTTCAATGCCATCAACGTTGCCTATTTCCCATATTTCTGCTCCATTGAGTAACGTGAGTTGCACTTGTAAATCAAAGAGTTTAAAATAAACAGTTGTATCGATAGACACCAAGCTCCACATTGCCTTTAGGATATGGACGACCTTTTGTTTACCTTTTGTGGCCAAGTCATCTATGCACACTTTCATCGATAATCTGGTAGTGAAAGTAACGCCTAGATATTTATACTTGTTTACAACCTCCAATCTATTCTTGTCTAGAAACCACTTTTCGTTTCTGCTAGGTATCCTGCTTTCCTAAAAACTATAATTTTTGTTTTCTCAGTGTTCACCTTCAAGTTGAGTGATTTGGATATATAAGCAAGGTTGCCAAGCTGTTTCTGTAGACCAGTCGGGGTTGTGGAGAGTAGAATAACATCATCTGCGAACAAGAGAAGAAAAAGTTCTTCTCTGGTAGGTAAAAGTTGGACGCCGTGTTTACCATTACTTCGGATGTAGTCGGCAACGGTGTTCATAAATAGGGAGAATATTATTGGGGATTCTTTTGCCCCCTGCTTCACGCCAACGGAAGCATCTGAATAATTCAGAGATGGCGTGGTTCCATCTGACGCAGGATTCCATCTGTGCATACATTGCTCTTATCATGCCGACAAATTTGGTCGAAAGTCCGACATCCTTCAGGGCTCTCCATAGCTTATCTCTGTCTACCGAATCGAAAGCCTTTTCGAAGTCAACGAAGGCTATGTAAAGCTTTCCACGACGATCACCATATACGTGCCTGAGTATCATTGCGTATAATGTAAACACGTGATCCATAGTAGAATGGTTCGCTCTGAACC
>JAWQFJ010033816.1:0-5000 GCA_034096865.1 Theodoxus fluviatilis
CACGCGAACACTCAGCATTTTGTTTACAAAAGTAACGAAGATGAACAAATATTATCAGACCGTGTGAACCTGCAGATTACACTGCCCCCTTTTGGGCATTGCAGTGGAAACACTTTTTTAGTGCTGTACTTATTTTCGCCCGTTATTTGGAGAATTGGAGCCGTTATTTATCATACGTTTGCCAGTTGCACTCTCAAAGCACGGATTTGTAGAAAGTTCCCACATATCGGTTCGCCAGCAAGTTGGTGCGTGGAGAGACAGACAGACAGACACGCTGAAACGACACTCGGACGATGCGACGACACAAACCGCACCACACACTCACGCAGATACAGGCAGACACAACTAAGAGTGGGTCATGGACACCTCGACACACACCCAGAGAAGCCTACAGACACTCGACCTCTAGAAAGACGAACGCCCAAACAGACCGCATCACAGTACAACTTACACAACCCACTCACTCGATGGCAGACAGGCAGACACATAGAGAGGGCACAGACACCCAACACACACACAGAGACACACGAGACATGCAGACAGTCCACACAGATGAAAACAGACAGGCAGCAGGCACACACAGGTCAGAGAAACACAGACATTGCATACAGGCACACACCACATAGTAACACAGACAGAGCAGACATTTCACACACACAGAGAATCACAGACAGAGGCAGGACAGGCACTCACACAGAGAAACACAGACGGCATACAGGCACACCAGATAAACACAGACATGCAGACAGCACACACAGAGAAACAACAGACAGGCAGACAGGCACACCCACGAGAGAAACGCTAGACAGGCAGGTAGCACACACAGAGCAAGCAGCACAGACAAAGCTCGGGACACGCAGGAAAGACAGACATCCCCAACCGACACACCAGACAAACGTACACACAGAGAAACAGCAGAAGCAGGCACTTTATTGTTTTACAACACAATGTACAAGGTAAATTAAGTGTTCTAACCTAATCTACTTGTGTCAGCTTTTGCAAGGTTTGGTGGTTAGTGTTATATTATGTAACCAAGAGGAAATCCTTCCCTACGGAATTATTTTGATCTCAGTATTATCATGGACACTACATCATACAGAGTGTCCATGGTATTATCGACTCTCTGCCGATGTAACTTGGTTCTCCCTCTCTCTCTCTCTCTCCTCTCGTCTCCTCTCTCTCTCTCTAGCTCTCTCTCTCGTCTCTCGCGCTCGCTCTCTCCCTCCTCTCTCTCTCTGCCTCTTTCCCCCCGCCTTCGCCCTCTCTCCCTCCCAGCTGTTTGACTCGCTGTTGGGCAACTCCTTCCCTCCTCTGTGGCGGCGCTGGCCTGACACTGCTGGCATGGTCGCCTCCAAGAGGTCAGCAGAGTTATCTTTTTAGGATTGTGCGAGATTCTCCAGCCAGCCACCCTCCCTGCTTCCTGTTCTCACGCCTCTCTGCCCCCCTGTTTTTCTCAATGTTACCCCCCTCTCCTCTTTCACTGGAAGAGAGACATTTCCGTCCTTTGTCTATAAAAGTTCTCCAGAAGTAAACCCTTCCGGTTCCCTCTTCCTACCTAGTCTTGTCCATCCCCATAAATAGAGGCTGCAGTGCTTGCTTAGGGGGACCCCATCCCATCTAGGAGAGAGACCACTGCCACCACAGTCTAGAGAGACCACTGCCACCACGGTTTTGGGTTGGTCCAGGCCATTATTATCAGGCCTCGGACCAGCCAGGAGCTCCTGTACCCATGAGTGAATAAAGTTGTGGAAAGCCCATGCGATTTGTCTCATACCTACACCCTGCTACCATCACACCTCATACCATTCCATCACAAATGGTGCTGCGAGCAGGGTGAGACAGCGTGCTCTTTCTACAACTTTTCTGAATACCATCGGAGCCTGACGCTTTCCACGGAGGAAAAAACTAAAAACTACTGCCTCCATTTCGCCATCGGACGCCTACAGCTTGAAGCATACGCCATCTCTGCCACTTTTGAGGCTTGGCCTCAACCTCTGCTTCACCGACAGGAAAATGGTCAGTGCCACACTGCAGTGCACGACCTCCTCAGTAGTCTGCCACCCGCCGTTTGATTCCTTGTTGGCACTTGAGCATCCCTGCCACAACATCATGATGATGTGGAGCCACAACATGCAGCTGTCTCTCCAGGGGCACCCATCCAACCTGCCTTTGATGAAACTGAAACCACCAGCGAAGCCCCTCACCGAAGATAGCAGACGCCTTCCCTGGAATGCTACAACAAAGGCTGGCATTCCACAAGCCCGCCTCCAGGACTCAGTTCCGAGTCCCATCATGAACATTTCGATATTTTGTTACTGCCGTTTTCATTTTCGTGTGGAGAGAACATAAACAGTTTTGTGAGACACACGGATGCAATTCCCTTCATTGGAATGGACACTCTAATTGTAAGTAATTCATTTGATCAACAAGACAGGTAATTTCTGCAGTCACTATTGTGATTTGTAAATGAATGGAAGATTGCTATCTAATTTCTTTCCATACGCATAGTTGTCATGAAGAATAACGGAACAAAAGCGTGAAGCTCAAGTTAACTTCATTGTGCTCCTCGATCATGATGTCCGTATGTATGTGTAGCTCGTCTAAATATCTGGTGTACTTTTGTTTCTTTGTTCACTCGGGACTTGATGATCCTTGTGGTTCAAGGTCAAATACCACCCAAGGTTTCATTAGCGCTGTTCCCATGTTGTTGTAGCATGCGTCGGAGTGTGTAGTTTTGTTTTATGTCCATTCTTGGTAAATGATCTTTGCGGTTAAGGTCAAATACCACCCAAAGCTTCATTTGTGTAACCGGTTCACGCCTAGAATAAGTCTTTGTTTTGAGTGTTGCCGTGTAATCCCAGCGGTTCGGGTCCGTTAGGAGATTATGAGAGTGCAGGTTTTGCACTGAGATGGATGGTCAGTCAGGACACGGAGTGTTTTCTGTGTAGTGGAACTTGCAGTAATCATCAACTAAAATGGACGGCAAAATGCCGGTTTTAGTCTGATAGGCACGAGTTTCATTTTCTGCTGTGTCTTTGTTGGCAGTATCTTAACTCGTTGAATGATCAGCTCGCTTCAAGTCTAGTTTGGTACAATGTAGTTTTGTCTCACATGGTTGTCTAAGTGATTGTGAAATGTTGGTTCACCATGCTAAATTTCGCACTTGTGTTTGTACATCGAGGGCGTTGTACCAATAGAGCGGGGAGAGATGTAAGAAGGTAGCATGTTGTTTATTTCGCTGGAAGGGCAGAACCAATCCACATTGATATCGACATTTAACATTTGTTGGGCATTCACTGATTTTGTACATCGAGGAGCTGTGCAAGAAAAAAAAAGGGGGGGGGGAGATAAAGAAGGGTGTGAAACCTTTCCCCTCTCCATTTCATTCAATCATATCCTGCGTCTCAGATGCCCATTTTGTATATGTTCTAAGACCAGCCTACTATGTAGCTTATTAGTCCGGGAGAGTCGCAGATCGGCCTTCTCCATCAGTTTATTACTGGACTTGAGATGTGACCGCGGACAGTTCCCTCCTGTAGACCTTGCGCTGCCTGTCTCGCCTTTCTGCATGAGTATGTCCTACACCTACATTCTTGTTGTGGAATATGATAAGCCTGCCGTGTTACTGCCAGATATGATAACTGTTGCGATGCCCACAGAGTGTGAGCTACATCTACGTGTAATTCTTTTCTTTTGTAGAACTAGGCAATTTACACATGGTTTCGGGTCATAATAGTGAGAGCAATGTGCAACTTTGGATCTTATATCGGATGCGGGTTCCCTGTCACATACAAAATTCGCAATCCCTTTTTGGCAATGCCACATCTTCAGTTATACATATGTGTAGTTCAGTACGACGTGAAGCCTTACGGTCATGTCGAAGGGGAGATGATCATGAAATCGCATGATGTAATCCCGTTTCCTGAGTGTGGATAGTCCACCTCGGACTCGGATGAAATTATCCAGCGCGGACGCTGGGTTGTGAAAAGAGCCATGGTATATGTAACCAAGAGGAAATCCTTCCCTACTGAATTATTTTGATCTCAGTATTATCGACCTCTTGCCATGTAACTTGTTCTCTCTCTCTCTCTCTCTCTCTCTCTCTCTCTCTCTCTCTCTCTCTCTCTCTCTCTCTCTCTCTCTCTCTCTCTCTCTCTCCTCTTTCCCACGCCTTCGCTCTCTCCCTCCCATCGTTTCTCGCTGTGGCACTCCTTCCCTCCTCTGTGGCGGCGCTGGGCCTGACACTGGCTGGCATGGTCGCCTCCAAGAGGTCAGCAGAGGTCAGTTTTAGGAGTGGCGAGATTCTCCAGCCAGCCACCCCTCCCTGCTCCCTGTTCTCACGCCTCTCCGCCCCCTGTTGTTCTCCATCGCTATCCCTCCCCCCTCTCCTCTTTCACCGGAAGAGAGAACTTCCGTCCTTTGTCTGAGAGTCCTCCGGAAGTGAACCCTTCCGGTTCCTTCTTTGTACCTACTCTTGTCGATCCCAATAAATAGAGGGAGGAGTGCATGTTAAGACAGACCCGCTACGAGACCCCATCCGATCTGGGGGGGAGAGACCACTGTCACCACGGTCTTGGGTTGGTCCAGGCCATTATCATCAGGACTGGACCAGCCAGGAGCTCCTGTACCCATGGATGAATAAAGTTGTGGAAAGCAAGTACGATTTGTCTCATACCTGTGCCCTGCTACCATCAGGCCTTATGCCACTCCATCCAAATAAAAGCAGCAGAATTCTACATGTGTATTAAGAATTTTTCTACTTTGAAATTGTTCTGTTCCAGTATTATGATGACAGCTTTATTGCCGTGATATGAATATTTGTATGCACGTAGACAATAGGTGTAAGAAAATAATTATCCAACTTTGTAACTGCGTGAGTGTTGGTTCAACGTCTGTAGAGTGCCGACAAGAGTAAAACCGTCTTTAAAGGATCTTCATCAACACCATGTTATCTATTGATTGTAGACACAAGCTGTGACGAGGTTAGTCCGTTTTTGTTG
>JAWQFJ010033816.1:10000-11267 GCA_034096865.1 Theodoxus fluviatilis
CTAAAATTGAGCCTTGTGGAACCCCTGACTTTAGGAATCGTCTCGAGGAATATGACCCGTTGACATAGACACATTGGCTTCTATGCGTCAAGTATGATCGGAAGAAGGAGAGTGATGTTGGATTTTTCAAGTACATCGAGAGTTTATCAAGGAGAATTTCGTAGTCAACTAGGTCAAATGCCTTTTTCAGGTCCAAGAAAATGGTACCAGACAGTTCGCGGTTGTTTATGGCTGATAGCCAGTCATTCACCAGGAAGGAGAGAGAGAGAGAGAGAGAGAGAGAGAGAAGCAGCTTGCTAGAACTAATGAAGCCATCAGGCTAAGGCAAGCAAGATGAGCAGCATGAAAGTGCTTCAAACACAGCTGAAGTGCTACAGTACTCAAAGTAATTGTAAGATAGGCAGAAATGCCTAAAATTTCATCCTTGTTAAATAAAGAATCAATCAGTCAATGTGAAATACATCACACACGCGGGTAAGCGCTCGCGCACACATGCACGCTCACGCACATCGAAGCTACAGAAATAGGGATCGGAGAATAAAAGTCTCAGCAAATTTCCATCCCTCCTCCACAATGACATCAATACTGCCTCTCTTGAATCCATTCCACACTCTTCGTGTTTCAGCCTCTCGAGGAAAGAATTTCATTGCTGATTTGAGTACAGACTGACAACACCACTCAACCTACTTATTGACTGACAGATGCCTCACAGCTTACCTCCCTTGGCAGAAATCTTCTACTCGGACCACTTTCTCGCACAATGCCGGAAGCGTGTATGCGCGAATTTTCTGCAATCACGAAACGTTGGTGAAGGTGAATATTACATCCACAGCAAGTATGTCTACTTCCACTTGGAATACTTCTTTTTGTAATGCATAAAGTCCTCACCGTGATGGTCTTGTGAGTATTGCATGCTTTGGGAATGCTCACGCAAAATACACTAATGGCTGCCTAATCATAATATATTCAAACGAAGGCGCGACGTTGCCGATGTATCGTGTTGGCATGTTTGGAGGACACATTCAACAGACTAGAGTGTCTGTACGTCTTTCTGCGTGTATATCATACTATATACGTCTCTTTCTGTCTCTGTCTGTCTTTCTTACTGTGTTTCTTTCTCAGTGTGCTCAACGTGACTACTGTTTGTCCGTTCGTACTATGATTATGAAGTGAAGATCATAGTAGTAGTAGTACTAGTAGTAGTAGTATGAGAGGCTTGGATATAGGCCGTGAAGCCTTTTGAACGCCCCATCGTAATGTGTTGCCT
>JAWQFJ010033817.1:0-72500 GCA_034096865.1 Theodoxus fluviatilis
TGTTTCCCTTTATTATACATGTATAATTATATTTCCTTTTCTATTGTCTGTAGCAGACGACGTTTTGGGCCTGTTCTCGATTTCTAAATCTAATTACCTCCCCTTACTTGGATAGGTATGTCGTCACGGGATTGTGACGTGTAAGAGAGAGGAACGGTTCGGAAAAGGATTTGTGCCCGAGCGGATTGGGGTGTGTCAGAAAGGATGTTGTCTTAGTGATTGTGGTCTAATACACCTAGTAACCTGCAAGCAGTCATTTGAGAGTTGCAGAATAGTGGTTCTGTGGATGTGACATAGTAATTCTGAAGATAACTTACTGGCGCCTTAATTGGACAGTATGTGTATCAGTAGCATAACGCTCAGGAATATTGTTTGTCGAATTAGATGGGGTGTGGTTCCCCAGGGTTGATGGAGTAATTTCGTTGATTTTCGTGCTCATGAGTGCATTTTAAGGATGTTCATGTTGCATGGGAGGCTTAAATGCCAGCGAAGATTTGCTCGGGTGTTTTCAGAAGATCAGTGGTATCTGCTCTGAATTCTGATGGTAATGCAAAGTGTTTGTGTGGCAACATTGGTGGAGTTTGTAGGACATGTTACTTTTGTGTATATTTGTACAAATTTGCTTTCTTTTGACCAATTCATGGTTCAAATTTTTTTTTAATCTGCTGACGGATTGGTCACTCAAACTTCATTTTTGCAAATGATTTTTTTTGTGTGTGCTAATTTTATGGAGACCATAAATTCTGGCGGGGAAGATGTGTGACCCCCACAAATGGTTTTCCCTTTATTATGACATGTATAATTATTATTTCCCTTTTCTATTGTCTGTAGCAGACGACGTTTTGGGCCTGTTCTCGATTTCTAAATCTAATTACCTCCCCTTACTTGGATACATATGTCGTCACGGGAGTGTGACGTGTAAGAGGGAGGAACGGTTCGGAAAAGGATTTGTGCACGAGCGGATTGGGGTGATCTGCGTTCCGTTGGATGGTGTGTGGAAGCGGTCCTGAGGTAAAAGAATTTGAGAGTCTGAGGAGGAGAGTGATACTACTGCGGAGATGGAGGACGAAGACCGATGAGATGACTGAAGTTGAGGTGATTGAAGTTGAGGTTATTCAAGACAGTTGAAGTTGATGTTGAAGTTGGTTGAAATAAAGAAGATAAGAAAATGGAATCAAGCAAGCGCGGTTGTCCCTCGATCTACTCTCGCTCCTCTCGCTCTCGTCCCCTTTCTGTCGACCATATCTGGTCACATCTATTTACAGGTGTCTATACCTTGTGCCTATTTACAGGTGTCTGGGCCGTGTGTCTGTTTACAGAGGCTTGACACACTATGTCTATTTACAGGTGTCTGGAGCGTGTGTCTATTTACAGGTGTCTGGACTTTGTGTCTATTTACAGGTGTCTAGACCTTGTGCCTATTTACAGATGTCTGGACCTTGTGTCTATTTACAGATGTCTGGACCTTGTGTCTATTTACAGGTGTCTGGACCTTGTGTCTATTTACAGATGTCTTGACACACTATGTCTATTTACAGATGTCTGGACCTTGTGTCTATTTACAGGTGTCTGGACCTTGTGTCTATTTACAGTTATCTGGACCTTGTGTCTATTTACAGAGGTCTGGACCGTGTGTCTATTTACATGTGTCTAGACCTTGTGTCTATTTACAGGTGCCTGGACCTTGTGTCTATTTACAGGTGTCTGGACACACTATGTCTATTTACAGATGTCTGGACCTTGTGTCTATTTACAGTTATCTGGACCTTGTGTCTATTTACAGTTATCTGGACCTTGTGTCTATTTACAGGTGTCTGGACACGCTGCGGGGAAATAACGACTCCTACCGCGCAGTGAAGGCAGTCCTGGTCCAGCAGTACAAGGACATGGGTGACATCACGTGAGTGGAAACTGAAAGTGCATGCACGGAGAGGTGTTTGGACGGAGGAAAGGAGGAAAAAACCGATGGACGAAAGGATGCATGTGTGGATGGGTGGATGAATGAATGAATGTATGAATGAGTGGATGGATGCTTGGCAGGATAGAAGGATGGATGAATTGATGGATGGATAAATTGATGGATGGATGGATGGATGGATTAATGAATGGATGGTTGAGTGAATGGATGGGTGAATGGATGGGTAATTATAGAGATGGATGGATGAATAGATGGATGGATGGATTGATGGATGGATGGATGGATGGATGGATGGATGGATGGATGGATGGATGATGGATGGATGGATGGATGGATGGATGGATGGATGGATGGATGGATGGATGGATGGATGGGAGGTTACATGCCTGTGACAGGTTTGCTGTGAGTTTGATATGTGTGTATCACTTGGCGTTCTGGTAACACGTTTGCTGTGAGTTTGATATTTGTGTATCACGTGGCGTTCTGGTGACACGTTTACTGTGAGTTTGATATTTGTGTATCACGTGGCGTTCTGGTGACACGTTTACTGTGAGTTTGATATTTGTGTATCACGTGGCGTTCTGGTGACACGTTTACTGTGACTTTGATATTTGTGTATCACGTGGCGTTCTGGTGACACGTTTACTGTGAGTTTGATATTTGTGTATCACGTGGCGTTCTGGTGACACGTTTACTGTGAGTTTGATATTTGTGTATCACGTGGCGTTCTGGTGACACGTTTACTGTGAGTTTGATATTTGTGTATCACGTGGCGTTCTGGTGACACGTTTACTGTGAGTTTGATATTTGTGTATCACGTGGCGTTCTGGTGACACGTTTACTGTGAGTTTGATATTTGTGGATCACGTGGCGTTCTGGTGACAGGTTTACTGTGAGTTTGATATTTGTGTATCACGTGGCGTTCTGGTGACAGGTTTGCTGTGAGTTTGATATTTGTGTATCACGTGGCGTTCTGGTGAGAGGTTTACTGTGAGTTTGATATTTGTGTATCACGTGGCGTTCTGGTGACACGTTTACTGTGAGTTTGATATTTGTGGATCACGTGGCGTTCTGGTGACACGTTTACTGTGAGTTTGATATTTGTGTATCACGTGGCGTTCTGGTGACACGTTTACTGTGAGTTTGATATTTGTGTATCACGTGGCGTTCTGGTGACAGGTTTACTGTGAGTTTGATATTTGTGTATCACGTGGCGTTCTGGTGACAGGTTTGCTGTGAGTTTGATATTTGTGTATCACGTGGCGTTCTGGTGACAGGTTTGCTGTGAGTTTGATATTTGTGTATCACGTGGCGTTCTGGTGACAGGTTTGCTGAGGTCGAGGTCCTCGTCTGCTTCATTGTCATGGCCCTGCTGTGGATCACTCGAAAACCCGGATTTATTCCAGGATGGGCGGATTTGTTTTTTCCTGGGTAAGGAATATTACACCATTTTTGACTCACATGCGAAGAAAAAGTGAGTCTATGTACTCACCCTTTTCGTCCGTCCGGGCGTCCGGGCGTCCAGGCGTCTGTAAAAAACTTTAACGTTGGATTTTTCTCAGAGACTATTAAGTCTATCAACACCCAATTTGGCATGATGGTGTATGATGACAAGGCGTACAAAAAAATACACAGTGACTTGACCTTGCTTCAAGGTCAAGGTCGCAGGGGCCGTAAATGTTGTCTTAAAAACAGCCATTTTTCACATTTTCCCAATTTTCTCTGATGTTTTTGAGATTGGATACCTGACCTATATATGGTATATAGGGCAAAGTAAGCCCTATCTATTGATACCAGTTTGATTGACCTTGCTTCAAGGTCAAGGTCACAGGAGCTCTTTAAAGTTAAATTGTATACATATTTTGAAGTGACCTTGACCCTGAACTATGGAAGATAACTCTTCCAAACTTCATAACATTGTAGTACACATGATATACTTTCATACTAGGTCACAAGTGTCGGCCGTCTGGGCGTCCGAGCGGCCGTCCGGGCGGCCGGGTGTCCTGTCGTCCGTAAAAAAACTTTAACGTTGGATTTTTCTCGGAGACTATTAAGTCTATCAACACCAAATTTGGCATGATGGTGTAGGATGAAAAGGCGTACAAAAACACACATAGTGACTTGACCTTGCTTCAAGGTCAACGTCACAGGAGCTCTTTAAAGTTGGATTGTATACATATTTTGAAGTGACCTTGACCCCGAACTATGGAAGATAACTCTTCCAAACTTCATAACATTGTAGTACACATTATATACTTTCATACTACGTCACCCGTGTCGTCCGTCTGGGTGTCCGGGCGTCTGGGTGTCCGGTTATCCGGGCGTCCTGCCGTCCGTAAAAAATTTTAACGTTGGATTTTTCTCGGAGACTATTAAGTCTATCAACACCCAATTTGGCATGATGGTGTATGATGACAAGGCCTCAAAAATCATACATAGTGACTTGACCTTGCTTCAAGATCAAGGTCGCAGGGGCCATAAATGTTGTCTAAAAAACAGCCATTTTTCACATTTTCTCAATTTTCTCTGAAGTTTTTAAGATTGGATACCTCACCTATATATGGTATATAGGGCAATGTAAGCCCTATCTTTTGATACCAGTTTGGTTGACCTTGCTTCAAGGTCAAGCTCACAGGAGCTCTTCAAAGTTGGATTGTATACATATTTTGAAGTGACCTTGACCGTGAACTATGGAAGATAACTGTTTCAAACTTAATAATTATGTGGGGAACATCTTATACTTTTATCATGAGACACATTCATTTTGGTCACATATCATCTAGGTCAAGGTCACTTTGACCCTTATGAAATGTGACCAAAATGGGGTAGTGAACCACTAAAAGTGACCATATCTCATGGTAGAAAGTGCCAATAAGCACCATTGTGCTTCCTATGTCTTGAATTAACAGCTTTGTGTTGCATGACCTTGGATGACCTTGACCTTGGGTCAAGGTCACATGTATTTTGTAGGGAAAATGTGTAAAGCAGTTCTTAGTGTATGATGTCTTTGCTAGGTGTAGTTGTTTGGCCTTGACCTTGAAGGTCACCTGAAGGTCAAGGTCATGTAAAGGTCAAGGTCAAGCATGTGAGTCGTATGGGCTTTGCCCTTCTTGTTAATTGCTATGTCTCATATGAAAAGACAGGATCCGCATGTTTTTTGTCCAGCTAACTATACACAGATAAGTATTTCATTCCAATAAATATTCTGTTGATAAACAACAGCATGAACAGAAATATGACATGGATGTACGAAGGTAGGAGTATGAGGAACTAGCAGTCAAACTGAGTCTTATTCCTAGTCTTGAGTGTAGAAGTATGCAGGTTAGTTTTTTCTTTACACTTTTCCTCTGTACACGTGCGTCTTAGCTAATTTGTATACTTGCTAATAAAAAGAGGACTTTTTGTCGTGTTTTTCCGTGCACACCTTTATTAGAAATGTTGCAAAATTAAGTTTGTTCAAGCGAAACAAACTGTTTATAGCAAACCTCCCCCTTACATTTTTAGATTCACGTGAAAAAACTCAATGTGTCCACCTCTTCGACACTTTCTATTCAAATCTTTGTGATATTTCGTGTTACGAGCAACAAGGGGAAAAGATAGAGAAATCATATTGCATCTTTGCACCATATTTGTCTCATGTCTTACGCTTCATTTTGTTGTAGAAGGTCACATCGTAACGGCATATCTGTTTTTCGGGGCTTTTAAAAACATATATCTTTGACGCCTCTGTAAACCAAGGAGACCACGAAACATTTTGAGCTGACACATTTATTTTGGGCTTATCTTCAGGTACGTGGCCGACTCCACCCCTCCATCCTCATCTCTGCTCTGCTCTTCATCCTGCCTGCCTACCGCCCTCAGTGGACTCGCTGCGGTCGCAGAAGAGGTGAGGGTGAGTGGGTTTATGCTTGACTGCAAATGATGCAGAGATTTGCCACTCTGTATAGCTTTGTAAACCGTCCATCACCCTCCCCCCCCCCTCCCCGCCCCGCATAATTTTTTTCCAAAAGCAAAACGGCAATGACAGTGTGGTGAGATAGCACGACTTGTATAACAATACGTTCTTCCCTTTCTTTGAGAAAAGTCCAACTTTTGTGTTTGAAGCCAGTTTGCGAGCTCGTTTTCGGCACTGAACGAGAGGAAAAGGTCACGTGACTTGGATTTTGTGACGTAGTGCATTCAAAGTGGAACGTAGTATGCTATTGTCTTGGTGTCAGCAGATCGAAAAGGGATTAATATACCACTTATTCAGCAGTTGTTGTTATTATCAAATATGCTGGTGTATTCGTGAAAATATGATCGAATATTATATATCCAAAACACTCCTAACTTAGCATTGCTACTTTAACCATCCCCGACTTGAGTTTTCGCTGGTGGCCTATAGATTCTCCATATTTCTTATATTTCCTCATGTTCCTTGTTTTTTTTTAAATACAGATTTACCTTTCTTGCATCAGAAAAGTAAGCTGTGTATATCGTCTGTCAGTCCTAAATTTGACACTGAACCAAAGAAGAGAGTTCACTTTGTAAGTTGTTTGCTTGTAAAAAAAACACACGGGAGATGCCTCAGTCCTGATTCCTTCATTTGTCTGTCCCTCGCATTTTAGTGTTACCTACAAGTCTAGGAGTGACGGAAGCATTTTTGTGTTACCTACAAGTCTAAGAGTGACGGAAGCATTTTTGTGTTACCTACAAGTCTAAGAGTGACGGAAGCATTTTTGTGTTACCTACAAGTCTAGGAGTGACGGAAGCATTTTTGTGTTACCTACAAGTCTAGGAGTGACGGAAGCATTTTTGTGTTACCTACAAGTCTAAGAGTGACGGAAGCATTTTTGTGTTACCTACAAGTCTAAGAGTGACGGAAGCATTTTTGTGTTACCTACAAGTCTAGGAGTGACGGAAGCATTTTTGTGTTACCTACAAGTCTAAGAGTGACGCAAGCATTTTTGTGTTACCTACAAGTCTAAGAGTGACGGAAGCATTTTTGTGTTACCTACAAGTCTAGGAGTGACGGAAGCATTTTTGTGTTACCTACAAGTCTAAGAGTGACGGAAGCATTTTTGTGATACCTACAAGTCTAGGAGTGACGGAAGCATTTTTGTGTTACCTACAAGTCTAAGAGTGACGGAAGCATTTTTGTGTTACCTACAAGTCTAGGAGTGACGCAAGCATTTTTGTGTTACCTACAAGTCTAGGAGTGACGGAAGCATTTTTGGGTTACCTACAAGTCTAGGAGTGACGGAAGCATTTTTGTGTTACCTACAAGTCTAGGAGTGACGGAAGCATTTTTGTGTTACCTACAAGTCTAAGAGTGACGGAAGCATTTTTGTGTTACCTACAAGTCTAAGAGTGACGGAAGCATTTTTGTGTTACCTACAAGTCTAGGAGTGACGGAAGCATTTTTGTGTTACCTACAAGTCTAGGAGTGACGGAAGCATTTTTGTGTTACCTACAAGTCTAAGAGTGACGGAAGCATTTTTGTGTTACCTACAAGTCTAGGAGTGACGGAAGCATTTTTGTGTTACCTACAAGTCTAGGAGTGACGGAAGCATTTTTGTGTTACCTACAAGTCTAAGAGTGACGGAAGCACTCACGTTTGGCTGTGAAGATAAAGTCATTGTCAAGGAAAGATCATTTGAGGTGAGGTTTGACGATTGTGACTGAACCTAACAAAACAGGTCGTAAGTCGTTTGATTTTATAGTTATTTGTATCATTTTAATGATAGTTTAAAGCTTTGAGTACAAGCATTCCTATGGTGCCAACATCATGTTTCTATCTTGACAATTGTGGAAGTTACAACTGTTTGAATACCCACTGCCGTTAAGTTGTTACTCAAGCGTAAGGCACTTCTGACTAGTCCAACTTGGAATTCTGGTTACGTCACAGATCTGCTTTTTATCCCTCCAGGTTTACTGGAGGTCCTACAGACTTTATCTGTCTGTCTGTCTGTGTGTGTGTCTGTCTGTCCCGTCTCCACGGCTTATATCTCAAAAACTACTGGACGGATTTCCTTGAGATTTTGCACACTAACTGGAAGTTAGGTCCGATTGAATGTATCAAATTTTCAGAATCGAGGCTTGAACAGAAAGTGGTTTTTTAAGGTCGTATTCTCGAAATTACCGGTCGAAAAATGATTGAAATGACAATTGACGGAATAGCCAAATTTGACGTCAATAATAACGTTACGTCATTTGCAAGTACAATTTCGATCCTATATATGCCAGGAGAAGAATATCGAAACACCTGGGGAGGTAGGCAATTTGATGGAATGGCGAAATTCCAACATGTGCGACGTCATCAATAACGTGACGTCATTTGCGAGGACAGAGAATGATTTAGATAGATAGATATGTCCTCAGATGTCTTAGGCCGCAAGGCCTTTATCTGATCTTTTGATCAGTACTTATGGCTACTCTCACTTTTTACTACCCTAGTTCTAACGATCTTAAAAGATCGTGCCTAGTCTCTATACTTTTCTTCCGGTGGCTTATGAGTGGCAGAGAGTGTATACGTGGCAACAGCGGGTGGCCAACATCATCACAGTACATGTAGTCTTTGAACATCGTGTCAATCTGTTTTTGAAGCTGTTTAATGATGAACACTGAATTTGAGAACACTGGTAAAGGAGAAAGAATTATATCTGTGTGTCGACTCTCTGTCTCTACATTTCAATTGACGTAACAGCAGAAATTATGGGTAACCTTTTACACAGTTTTAGATCGAAATTGAGTCCTTCGTATGTTGAACGTCTACGTTGAATAAATACTTTTTGTCTGCATTTCTCGTACTGGCACAACTTGGTGACTTAAAGAAGTCGCTCCACTCCACGTCTACGAGATCATTGTACAATTTGTAAGCCTATATTAGGTCACCACGAATTCTTCTTCTCCTCACTCAATAGTACATGTACTACCAAGTTGAAGTTCTGTTCGTGTGGCCTAGTGGCAGTGAATCGATAATAAACTTACCTGAAATAGACCTTGAGTATCCTAAAATGTACAAGACCACTCAAATTTCATGAACTATCATCCATTTTCCTACAATTGTGTAGTACAATCGTTTTAGCGTTTTTAATCGACCCTGATACGACCTATCGCGATTTTTTCCTTTCATATCATGGTCGAAACTTCGCTGGCTTCGCGGATCGCTTTCGCCTGTCAGACGACAGCTTCGTATGCAATCATCACTGCGAGGCAGCGCGAAATTTACCGAAGTCGACCAAAAAACTCGCATTCATACAAATAATGAACCAAATCGAGTTTATTTCTCAGATTATTCAGACTTTGTTCGATTATTACCACGGTAAGATAGCAGGAATTTCACATCCGGCGTCATCGCTTCTGATTGGCCGGTTTGTGTCACGTGACTGTGATAGTTTCGTCTGCTACTCGCTCTGACGTTATGGTCCAAGTAGTTTGATGTTTACTTCGTCCGCTGAACGCTGCCAAGACTAATGCGCGAATGAATGAAGTATGATTTCATAATTTTTCCGGATTAATACAAATGTATATCAAATACATCAGTTCAATTTAATCGAGTCCATTAATCGAGTACATGTCCACTAGGTGAAAAATGTGTTGAGTGGAACGCAAGTCAGAAAAGTTACACTTGCAGTCTAAACAACAAAATGAATACAGTGTTTGTATTGAAAAATCAGGTCAATCTTTTCGTTGTTTGGTTCCACGACAAGAGTATGAAATCTATCTCTGTCCCAACTCAATTGAAGTTTTGGCATGTGTGACGTAATCATTTGACGGCGAATAACGTGACGTAATTTCCAGCGGATGTCCCATTTGTGAAGGATTTTTTTAATCATTCCTTTACAAACACGTAGTAACGTCAGTTGCCAAATGAATGGCTCAGATTGTAAAGCGCTGGACAATTGTAACGTTAGGTCATGCGTGAACGGATTCGAATCCGCGCTGAAACTTTTTTCGAACCCGACCTGTTTTTTGTGTTTTTGTGTGTGTTTTTCCCCCCCTCTTTTCTCGAGAGATTGCGGGTTTGAACCCAATTTTTGTGTGTGCCAAAACCTGGAGGTTCAGCGCCAGCGGTTTTTATTCTTAGGCTATCGATGCTTCACTGAAAATTCTACTACAGAAAGAGAGTATAGAGAACAAGCTGTGCAGTCATGTATGATACACCGGTATGAGTAAAACTCATTGCACCGAGGGAAAATCATTATTTGGGCTAAATGAGCTATAATGAGCTTTTTGTTTTGGGGGGAGGTGGTCTTACATTATCATATGTTGATTTGCATAGTATGTCTGCAACATATCGATTCTAGAGGAGTAATAGTATCAAAAATATCAACAACAGAGAAGGCGAAGAAGATAGGAGAAGGAGGGCGAAAGAGGAATAAACACAGGAGTAGGAAGAGAAAGAGCAGCACGAAGATAAAATATTGAAACAAAAGAAGAAGCGAGAGAAAAATAAAGAGCAGGGAGAAGGAAGAGTGCGAATGAAGAAAAAAAGATAAAAGGAGGAAGGAGGCGGAGGGCCAAGGGGAAGGTATGCTCTGTAGTATGTAAAGATCACAGCCTGACCAGACGCATGGGACGTGTTTGCAGACGAGGACGAGGAACAGAAGCCCTTTACTCCTCTCCTGCAGTGGGAAATTGTGCATCAAAAGATGGCCTGGGGTGTCCTGCTCCTCATGGGGGGAGGCTTCGCTGTGGCAGATGCCAGCCAGGTATTTCTCTCTCTCTCTCTCTCTCTCTCTCTCTCTCTCTCCCCCCCTTCCCCCATCTCTCTCTCTCCGTATCTCTCTCTCCGTCTCTCTCTCTCTCTCTCCGTATCTCTCTCTCTCTCCGTATCTCTCTCTCTCTTTCCTCTCCTCCCTCTCTCTCTCTTCATCTCTCTCTCTCTCCGTATCTCTCTCCGTATCTCTCTCTCCGTATCTCTCTCTCTCTCTCCTCTCCTCCCTCCCCCCCCACCCTCTCTCTCTCTCTCTCTCTCTCTCTCTCTCTCTCTCTCTCTCTCTCCCCCCCCCCCCCCCCCCATCCCCCAAAGTCATTCTAAGCACCATCAAAGTTAGTTTTACTGCCACTGTTAAAATAGATACTCTCAGTTAACCAATGCGTACACCGTTACAACAAAAATCATCATAACCTCCTCTCTCACACACACACACACACGCACGCACGTACACACACACACACACACGCACACACACACACACACACACACACACACACACACACACACACACACACACACACACACACACATACACACATACAGCTGTGAAAACATTTCGTCGACTACTGTGTGTGTGGTTCGTTTCTGAGCAGCATCTCAGGGGGTCGCTATGCCCGGTTGGCAAGACCTGGTTTTGGCTTGCCGGTCTCTTTACTGTGTTGTAAAGAGGGGAGGGTTTTGTTTGTCTAGTCGTCAAGTCTTTAACTGACATGGTGACGGTTGTAGGCTGTTCTTTTGTGGTTTCACCTTGTCTTAGTCTTGCCGAGCCTGCAGAGGTGTGACGTCTGCTGACTTCAGGGACACACCGACAACGCCAAACTTCTAGAACGGCAAGCCCTTCATTTTATGTACACTACTCTGAAGAATTCAAGGGCCACCTTCTTTTTTGGCACTGTTTACAAGAACTCTGTTTTAATAAAAGGCGCGTCTTTTTTTGGGAAAAAATTATTGTTTCAAATGAAACCCAAAGTGCAAGCCAAGGTGTTTTTGAACAGTGTTGAGATCAGTTCATGAGAACTGCTCAACACTGGGCCACAAAAGAAACGGAAAAATCTCGTTAAAATGTTCAATTTCCAAACGCCTGTGGCTGACCGAGCAGACAAGTGCAGACTGAAAACTGCTCTGCTTGTGCAAGCTGAATCTTTTCTGAGCACATGTCAGCCAGTTGCACTGACGAGTGGCCAGTTGAAACAGTTTCTTTGTAATTTTCAACCATGCCCCCAAGACGCCGCCTGACTGACGCTGAAAGAGGAATGGCCATTGCGTGGCTCAATGAAGGTGTGGCAGTGCGGGAAGTTGGCAGGCGACTCCGAGTGACACATTCCGTCATTCAGAGGCTAAGAGACCGCTTCCATGGCACTGGGAGTGTGCAGGAGCCACGCAGGCCTGGACGCCCGCGACTCACGACCAGACAGCAAGACCGTTACGTCATCCTGTCGGCCCTACGCAACAGAACCGCCACTGCCAACGTGCTCAGAGGGCAGCTGCGGGCAGTCACCAACGTTACCATCAGTGATTAGACTGTTCGCAACCGTCTGCATGCCGTTAACATGCAATCAAGGTGCCGAGCGGTGCGACCGCCCCTCACCCAAGCTCATCGGGCAGCTCGCCTGGCTTGTACACGACGTCATTTGGCCTGGACCAGGCAGCAGTGGTCCAGGGTGCTGTTTACCGACGAGTCCCTCTACACCCTGTCCTTCAACGATAGTCGAATTCGCGTTTGGAGACGAGCTGGAGAGCGCTTCTTCGACGCAACTGTCGTGGAGCATGATCGCCATGGCGGCGGTTCTCTGATGGTATGGCCATAATGGGGTGTCTTCAGTCTTCACCATAGCACCCCCTTGCACCGCGTCCAAGGCAATCTGACCGGCGTTGCCTACAGAGACAACATCCTGCAGCCCATTGCCTTGCCTGCCCTTCAACCCGTGGGACATCCATACTGCAGGACGACAACGCTCCGGCACACAGATCGCGGGTTGTCACCAACTTCCTGCAGCAGCAACAAGTCACCAGGATGACTGGCCTGCCCGATCACCCTATTTGAACCCGATCGAACACTTCTGGGATGTCCTAGGGCGACAGCTTCGTGCCAACCACCCTTCTGCACCAAACCTCAACATTCTGTTCCAGAATATGGACCAGGAGTGGCAGGCAATTTCCCACAACACCCTCCAGACTTTGGTCAGGTCCATGCGACAACGCTGCGTGGAGTGCATCCGAGCAAATGGCGGCCACACTCATTATTGACACTTTTGTGTGACATGCTCTTGGCTCTTATTTTTGAAAATAGGGGTGTGTCCATTTCATTTAATTTATTTGTATTAACACCTGAAAATGTCATTGATCGATTGACAAATGAATGAACTAAAGACTTTTTGACTTTCTTCAGTGATCCGTGTCGTTCGTTAAAAATGGCGTGTAATAAGGCAAGTGGCCCTTGAATTCTTTTGAGTAGTATATATGCGCCTGTGGGTGCAGACCCGGGCCGTGACAGATTTGGGGGCCTGTCTGGGATATTCCCTCTCTGTCCGTGATTTGTTGTTAACCTAATTTAGGGATTCACTTCATGTATGCACATGTTTTTCTTGCTGTGAAGTTTGTTATTTGTTTTCTTTGAGGTTTTGGCATCTTTATCCTTGCTTATCAGTGATTATCCTTGAACCCATATCTTTGCGTGTCTTGACTTTCCGCGGTTAGATAATTGTCAATATGGCCGACGCAGGGAGGGTTACAAGAAGTAGGGCAGCAAAAGGGTTACCAGAGTCGCCAAGATTGGGTGAAGCCACAATACCGGGTTCTGTTCCTGCAAGTACTTCCCTGGCATGCGCCACTCCTACTCGACGGTCCACGCCAGAACCCAAAGGATCAACGCCACGACTACAAGGGCTTGGGGCGAGACCAGAGAAGGAAAGGAAACCCATAGCAGGAGGACTTCCGGTGAAGCTTGAAGACGAGGAAGGCTCACAGTTTCAGTGGCTGGCAATGTTTCAATACCTCAATGAACGGGAAGAGAAGAAACGTATGGAACAAGAAATAGAACGGAAATACGGGAAGAGAAGGGACGTGTAGAACGGAAAGAGAAGGAACGTGTAGAACGGAAAGAACGGGAAGAGAAGGAACGTATGGAACGAGAAATAGAACGGAAAGAACGGGAAGAGAAGGAGCAACGGGACAGGTTGGAGAGAGAACGAGAACTGCAGCGGTGAGAAGAACGAGAACGCGAAAGGGAAGAACGAGAGCTGCAGCGACGAGAAGAACGCGAACTGCAGCGAAGGAAAGAAGAAATGGAATGCTGGCGGCAGACATTCACAGAGTTGATCGGGAGGCAAGCACAGACTCGCGAACCTAAGGCTACCCTAGCTCAAGTAAAACTGGAACCGCCCAGATTCAAGCCAGGAGACGATCTGGATATTTACTTGACCAGGTTCGAAACCATCCCGTAGGGAGAGGAGTGGCCAGAGGACACCTGGGGAAGGGCACTTATGGCCTTAATGGATGGAACGGCGGGGGAGACACTGGCTGCGTAGTCCGTACAAGAACTACAAGACTACGAGCAGGTCAAGAGGGCTCTTCAAACCCGTTTCCATCTCACTGCTGATATCTACCGGAAAAAATTTCATTAGGCTACTAGACGAGACGATAGCGAGACCTTCCATCAAGCTCTCCTACGCTTGAAAACGCTGCTGAAGAGGTGGATGGCAAGAGCTGGGAAAAAAGAGACATTTGCTGACCTAGCCGATGTCATTTTTCAGGAACAGCTCTACGAGATGATAAACACCGGTCTAGCTGCAGCGGTCTAGCTACACCGGTCTAGCTACACCGGTCTAGCTACAGCGGTACGAACACAAGCTCCCAGTGACGTACAAACTGTGGCTGACATTGCTGATCGTCATTTGGAGGCCAGATTGGCGACTGAGGTTCCAGCACCCATGGGGCGAAATCAGGGCAAGGAACCGCCACGACTCCTTTCTCCGGGGAAAGAAGTGAACACAACAGCTCCAAGAGGAATGCTAGAAGCAACCGGTTGTTGGCATTGTGGTGATCCCGGGCATTTTAAACGTCGTTGTCCGTCTCGGAACAAGACGCTAAAACCCGGAAACCCTGTCATCCAGGCACACTTCGTGTCTATGGGAACTACGGTTGACAGCAGGGTCTGCTTTCCAGTCCACAGCAGAACAGTGACGGTGAACGGGAGAGAAGTGAATGCTGTAAGAGACACCGGAAGCGACCGGGTTCTCGTTCCCTCACACCTCGTCCTTCCACAAGATTATACAGGACAAGAGATCCTAGTACAGTCCATTCACGGGATGCGATCCCACCCTCTTGCAAGAGTCCAACTCGGTGTTGACTTTTTCTCAGGTAGCACGGAGGTGGTAGTGATTGAAAACTCGTCGCTCCCTGTCATCCTGGGAAATAGCTACCATGATCCTGAAGGAGATGGAAGACCAATCCCAGTGCAAGTGACTGCCTTGCCAGTTCAGACTAGGGCACAGCGCGCACGCCGAGAAGCTGCTTGTCAGCTGGAACAACCTCTGCTGGGTGACGTCACTCCGGAGAAACTTGCTGCTGAGCAACGGTCTGATCCAGCCTTGGAAAAGTTGCGCGGGCTCACTCAGAAATCCGACTAGAACGTCGAACAACTCACGGAAGCAGTATACGTGTTCGATCGCCGAAATGGAATCGAAGAAATGTGCAGAAAATGCACGTATGAAAATCTCTTCAGAGCTGCTACCCCCTACAAAAGAGTTTTCGACAGGAAAACCAAGAATCGAGAATTCAAGATTGGGGACAAAGTACTCATTCTCCTGCCCACCAAGCGGAACAAGCGGCAGTTGCGATGGCAAGGACCATTCGAGGTTTTGGAACGGAGGGGTACCGTTGATTACTGCATCAACCGACACGGGAAAAAACAGGTGTTCCATGCCAATCTTTTGAAAGCCTACATCAGCAGGGTTCCATCAATAGTCTATGCTCGTGTCGCAGCTGTACTTACAGCAGCACGGAAATCCTCGGAGTCGTGTTTAAATGATCGATCTGACCCAAGGCTCAGACCTAGGGGGGATGTCTGCCACGACTCAAATATGTGGTGGGACTTTAAGTTCACTTCCAGTCCTTTTATAACCGGCACGATGCACCTTGAAGTGTTTTTGCAGCGTCAGCACTTGCTGACTGCACCGTTTCGCACGTGCAATGCAAGTCGTCATGCGGCAGTACGTGCACAACATTTTTTTGTGCGTGAATGGACCCTATATATAGGGTCGGGTCTTTTCCTAGGGGAGGGGGATTGAAACAACATTTCGTCGACTACTGTGTGTGTGGTTCGTTTCTGAGCAGCATCTCAGGGGGTCGCTGTGCCCGGTTGGCAAGACCTGGTTTTGGCTTGCCGGTCTCTTTACTGTGTTGTAAAGAGGGGAGGGTTTTGTTTGTCTAGTCAAGTCTTTAACTGACATGGTGACGGTTGGAGGCTGTTCTTTTGTGGTTTCACCTTGTCTTAGTCTTGCCGAGCCTGCAGAGGTCTGACGTCTGCTGACGACTTCAGGGACACACCGACAACGCCAAACTTCTAGAACGGCAAGACCTTCATTTTATGTATATGCGCCTGTGGACTTGGTGCAGAGCCGTGACGGTTGGCGAATTGGAGGAAGAGGTTGTGTGGACGTTGTGGACGGGTTAAAGTTCATGAAGAGGTTTGATGTGCAGTTGAAGTTGAATTGAGGCATTGTTGTAATCGTTGTTTGGAGGGGTTTGTTGTGTACTTTGCTGGAGTGTTCTGGCATATTGCTATTGGCGACTTGTGGTGGTAGTCATCATTGACTTGAATTGGAAGTATTGTTATGTGTTCTTTGGAGGGGTTTGTTGTAAACTTACTGCTGGAATGTTCCAGCAGATTGTAATTAGCAAGTTGGAGTGGTAGTCATTGTTGACTTAAATTGGAAATATTATCGTGCGATATTTGGAGAGATTTATTGTGGACTTACTATTGGAGTGTTCCCTCATACTGCAATTGGCGAGTTTGAGGTGTGGCATTGACTGGCTCTATGTTCTATGTTATTAAATTGTTACACTTGTGATTCATATCTTGTTTGGCATTGTTTTGAATAGGGTGTCTTATTAAGTCTGTGGACAATCGGGCAATTTCCCCTTAAGAATTAATATATCTGCACCGGACTACAATTCCATCAGTAGTCACACACCCGGGCTCTCTCTCTCCTCTCTCTCTCTCCTCTCTCTCTCTCTCTCTCTCTCTCTCTCTCTCTCTCCTTCTCTCTCCTCTCTCTCTCTCTCTCTCCTCTCTCTCTCTCTCTCTCTCACTCTCTCTCTTTCTCACTCTCTCTCTCTCTCTCTCTCTCTCTCTCTCTCTCTCTCTCTCTCTCTCTCTCTCCCTTCCACCCACCCCCCTCTCCCCCAAAGTCATTTTAAGCACCATCAAAGTTAGTTTTACTGCCACTGTTAAAACTGATACTCTCAGTTAACCATTGCGTACACCGTTACAACAAAAATCATCATAACCTCCTCACGCACGCACGCACGCACGCACGCACGCACACACACACACACACACACACATACAGCTGTGAAAAAATTATTCGACCACTTTGCAAAAAAGCAATACCATAACTTAATTGCCTTGTGTTATCAACAATAACTTGTTTTTATTGAAGCTCGTGGTTACCTATCACAATTACAACAATTTATTAACATTTTGTGCTCACTTTAAACCATTTGTAACTGTAGAGTTACTTTGAAATTTATTTTTATTATCAATCATTTCAAAATGCCGAAAAGACTGAGCAAGTTGGAGAAAAGCACAGTGACGGTAACTGAAGTGGAATGTGGTAACAAATGTCACTTTAACAATATTTTTCACTTTCTTATCATCTTAGATGAGTTTCAGGACACCGTAGGGTAATTCTGAGGTTTTTATGATTTTGTAGGCCATCCTTTGGCCTTGAGCAAAGCCTTCACTCGAGATGGCGTGCTGAAAACAAGCCTTTTAAAAAGTTCAGGATTGATTTTGGCCCATTTCCGCTTCAAAACACTTTTCATTTCTTTTATACTTTTTGGCTTGTCCGCTTGAACAACTTTGCCCATGATGTCCCACATATATATTCGATGGGATTCATGTTTGGAGACTGTGCTAGTCATGGAAGGACGTCGACGTTATGATCATTCAGCCAACGATGGACCACCCTTGCAGTGTGGCAGTGGGCATTGTCCGGTTGCAACTCCCACTCCTGGTCTGTGGGGAACAGTTGCTGTGCTGAGGGGAGCATGGCATGTTCCAGAACCTCTCTGTAGCAAGCCTATTCCTGCGCCCTTCATATAGCGTCAGGACACCGACACCAGAGGCTGACATGGATCCCCAAACAATGATGGATCCGCCTCCATTTTCCCAGTGGGAACCATGCTTTCAGGCTTGTAAGCTTCTCCAGGCCTTCTGCGCACCATTACATGGCCTGGAGTAGGGAAAAGCTCAAAGTTGGACTCATCGGTAAACATGCCTTTGGACCAGTCTTCCGCTGTCCATCTTCGTTGGTTTGGGGCCCATTGCATCCTCTGCTTCCTCTGGCGTTCATTCACCAGAGGCTTCTTCCTTGCCTTGCAGACATGAAGATTGTTTTCCGGCAAACTTCTCCTCACAGTTCTGGAGTAACAATGAATGCCTGTCAGCTGGGCCCATTGGCGTTTAAGCTGTGGTGATGTGGCTCGCCTGTTGTGAGGAGATGCCCTGAGGAGATGACGGGCATCTCTGTGGGTACTCAGCCTCTTTCTTCCTCTTCAATTGCAGTTGACAGTTGTAATAATGTGATGAACTGCTGTCTTGGATACACCTACTCTCTCTGCTATCTTCCTCTGGCTGTATCCTTCTTCGAAAAGGGTGACCACCTTGAGTCGATCCTCCCCGGAGAGTTCAGTGATCTTGTCTGGCATCACTGATGAGGTTTTATCGTCCAATTATATTCTTTCAATCACCCTTTGTCACTATAAAACGCTTTTTTTAACGTTAGAAAAGGGTTACATTCATTAGCATGCTGGAAGAGCCAAGTGAGGTGAAAAACTTTTAAAGACGTTTTTGACCATGTCATCTCTTGATCTGCAATATATGTTGTATTTTCATCGTTCTGATATCAATAAGTATGTGAAATCATCGCACAATTATGTAATAACAACTTTTCTATATGATTACAATTATATTATTTCAAATAAAGTAGTCATCATTGTAGTAAGTCGAAAAACCAGAAAAAACGTAAGTGGTCTAATAATTTTTCCCACAACTGTAAATATATATATATATATATATGCATTGTGTATATACACGACCTTTCTTCGAGTGTCATCCAGTCTCATGGACCTCTATGCAAAAGAGGCCATGCTTACAGCATTTGCAAACACAATTAACAAATTCAGGTTGATCATAATCGCGATCTGCATAGTGTATATACACAATAAAATGGTTATCAATCCACAAAGGTGAACTTGCGTGTTGATTATAACAACACAAAAGAGAAAAGCACATCCATACAAAATATGTTGACAATTTCTACGTCAAATTATAAACGAAAAACGTACATATTCAAAACCTGATGGCAGTATACATTGACAACAGTCTCACTTGATCCGATTATGCAACTAGACTATAAAGACTGTGAGCAAAAGAGTAATAGTCTCCCACCCAACAAAATTATATATATAAATAAACCCAGATTTCTGTGTTTATTTAAAATATCGTGACAATGTGGGATGTTACACTGGCTGCAACCTTGTGTCGTTAGCTTTGGTTCAACGTCTACGACGGGCCAAAGCAAAGAGACAAAAAATATTTACAGGAACTTCCCAACCCTCAAACTTGTTTACAAAAATATTAGTTTTCCATATTGCCTTTATTTTTCCTCGTGTTGATAACGCTCGCACCAATTGGGGAAAATCCTTTAAAGATTTCTAGAAAACATTTGACCGCCAACTCAAACAATCTGCCCACCATATTCTAAATGTCAGTTTATCTACTATCGAAAACAAAATTCTGAACTAAGCTGGATTAATTTTTAAACAAATGTGAACTTCAGCTTTCTATGCTTGTATTGAAAGTTCTACACGATGTAGCGCTTGTACCTTTCGGAAGTGTGCGCCACGTGCAGTGACTCCCGATTGAGATTATCAACAACTGGCCACTTCCAACTTCCTCCAGTCTGGCAACAATGATACTTAGATGCAGCAAAAATATGAACTTCGTTTCATACAATGTCAAAAATCATAACTGTTTGCATCGTTTCCGGAAGAAAATGCACAGTTATCTTCAGTGCCTTCTTACTGCTGTTGCATGAATGTAGTAAGGTCAAACTGTTAAAGTGTGTGTGTGTGTGTGTGTGTGTGTGTGTGTGTTATGTGAGAGAGAGAGAGAGAGAGACAGAGAGACAGAGAGAGAGAGACAGAGAGAGAGAGACAGAGACAGAGAGACAGAGAGAGAGAGACACAGAGAGAGTTAAGTCAAGGGCTAATGGCAGATAGACAACATTTTTCAAAGTCTATACAACCCTTGTAAAATTAAGTATTGAATTGATTGAAAGACGCTCGTGCCACGACGCCAATTTCTCTGTTGCTCCCCAGTTATTAAAAAAAATGATTACCAATGATACACAGTTCCATGAATGACTTGGAGAAATGTTATTAAAAAACCTTCTTATCACCACCCCGACCAAATCTCCCAACGCAAACATTCTGCAGAGTTAACAAAGAGAAGTGGTTAGTCACTGGTATCACTGTTCCTCCCATACTTCTGACCACCACGGAACCTAACCTCCCAACACGAGCATTCTGCAGAGATAGCAAAGAGAATGGTTAGTCTCTGGTGTCACTGTTCCTCGCACACGTCCACTGTTCCTTACATGGGCGACATGGGACATTGACGCTGTCTGGCTTGATCTGTCACCCAAGGCCGCAGGTCTGTCCGCGTGGATGAGCACCCAGCTGACGGCTCTGCGTAGTCTGCCCCCCTGGCTGGTGGCCATGCTTCTCTCCGTCATCGTCAACCTCGTAACGGAAGTCACCTCCAACGCCGCCACAACCACCCTCTTTGCTCCCATTGCTGGAGAACTGGTGGGTAGCGAGGCTGATTTATCCATTGTTTCTTTCAATGCTCTGAGCAGTCATTCACCAGTGCTGAATATCAATATCTTTTGATCTGTGCCCACACGACTCTGTTCTAAAAGCTGCACAAGACGTCTCCCACATGGCTTTACGCCACTAACCTCAATTCTCGACAAATGCGTTGGTAGCGCAAGGAGAAAGGCACAATATCGAGAAGCTGTCATGAAAGACCTAAATATACAATGGGGACATCCGAGTGCAAAGGCTCTACTAGTCAGCCCAATCGACAAGTATTCGTCCATTCCAGATTTGCTGTGAAGCGGAAGGTTCTACTGACTGACACGCTGAATAGGTCTTGCATGCATGTGATTAAACTTCTCATGAAATCGCTCCAGTTCATGTTTTCTGTCAGCTAGCAGCAGGGGAAACAATTTTTACTCTGATCATCTAGCAGTAGGAAAGTACTCTAAACTGACTGACTGACTGTCATGTTGCAGGCGATCAAGTTGCAAGTACATCCTCTCTACTTCATGATTCCTGTCACCATTGCCGCCTCCTATGCCTTCCTGCTACCCGTGGCAACGCCCCCAAACGCCATCGCCTTCGCAACGGGGTACCTCAAGGTCAAGGACATGGTATGTATGCTCTTATTGATTTCCTGTAGAGAAATGAGTCTAGCAGACATCACTACAAGGGAGTTGTTTGAAATCGACTGAAATTATTTATGACAGCATGCTCTAAAAAAAAGTTCATTGTTGATGTATGTTTCTATCAAGATAAAGTGGTTTTGCTCATTGAATGATCGGGAAGACTGGAATAATTTGTTGAATTTGAATTACCGTTTAAGATAATTATTACCACATTTAGTTTGTTTTGATTGATTCTAACTGTAATAGAGGAATGGAAGAAATGGTTAAGGAAAGGAGAACGTTGAAATGTAGGGAGAGCGACGTAAGCACGCTAGGGTACTGAACCATTTTGGATGGCGGAGTTGATGCGTGATGACACCAGACAAGATTTACCAGTGCTTCCTCCCATCGCACGTCATGCAGCTGACATTGTCAATGATCACGCTCTCTTCCTGTACGTGTGCACGCAGGTGCTGGGTGGCAGCGGGATCAACGTCATTGCCATGCTGATCATGCTGGTGGGCGTCTACTCCTGGACCACCGCCTTCTTCAACCTGGACCAGCTGCCTGCAGCCATGAGGGCTGACGCCCTCAACGTCACAGTGCAGCTTCTCAACTCCACAGCCTCTCCCTGAGTCAGCTCTCCTTTAGTTTTCGACCCACCTTAACATGAGGCGGGTCTTACTCACTTGTCAAACTGAGGCAGACATCCTTTAACCTTGTCGTCACTGTAAGACAGATCTTCAACTTGTATCCGTGATTTGAAGGAAAACTACTGTCGACCTTCGTTGTCCCTGGAAAGCAGATGCTCTTAGAACACTTTCCGCGGCCTTTCCTGTGGATTTTCTCCATGTTGCACGCTTCTGCCAGCCTAGTCAATTCACCTTGCACTTCCTGAGTCGATAACTTCATCATGAAACATGTTTCCCAAACATGCATTGACAGAAACACTCAAGTAGGAAATTTTGGTTGAATTTGAAATGTCTATTAGCAAGAGATACGCATTTTGAACGCGTTGATATATTTCATTGGAATGGATCCTCTAAGATGTGACTTTGGCGTACTTTTGTTATGTTGTTTTAGTTTCTCTGTGGTGTTTTCTAACGTCTGCCTTTGCTTTTTGTAGCCTCACTGCCGTATGATTTTTTCTCCTTCTCCTTCGTCATTTAGATAGGCTAACAAATGGAGACCACGTCACAGTGTCATTGAGGGAAGGAAGGATGGAAGGTTTCACGGTCTATCAGCATTTGTGGGCTATGTAAGGCCACTGACTACAAAAATCACTAAATTTGGTTGGAGAAAGAGCAAGTCGTCTCGACCTCCCTAGTTATTCGTCTTTTATGAATGGCGTGGGGAGATGCGGGGGTCAGTTCTTACCCCCAACTCACAGGGGGCAAGCTTGAGGAAGAAGAGGCGGTCGGTATCAAGATTGCTGTGCAAAGCAGGCAGCGGTGGGTTTGGGGGACCGTTTTATTGCACGAATCGACTGATCGGACTTTGCCTGAGATTACAGAGATCGCTCTCGAAGAAACGGGACACTTCCCTTTATGTGCATTTGACTAGCTTTGCTAGCGACCGGTCGGCTTGGGAGACGCACCCACGGTACGACCGTGCTTGTCAGGGAAATGCCGACTGTTTGGGTTAACCAGGCACATGATGACACGAAGCGCACGAAATTCTTCGCGGCGCTGCCTCCCTCCAATAAGCGTGTGTCAGGCCGCCATGTTAGTGACGCATCAGGTAGCTAGGAGGTCACTGAGTGTATAGCATCCTCGTCACTCGATTTATTCAGATTTGGCATACTTTCATCTCGAACCGCTGTCTTTCCCCAGGCATTTGCATACAATGTCAGAGGGAGCAAATGTTACCATCGACTTTTTCACTGCTAATTGATCTGCATATGTTGTGGGTTTAGATGTTGGTATGAGAGCACTACCTCTTCGAATAATGAAATAGGAAAGGAGCTCTTTCCATACCCACCAGGCTGGACCGCATTTTAATCTCAAGCCAAAGGGATGTAGCTGCATGACTGCCATTTCAAATCACAACGTTTGTGCCATTTTACCATTTAAAGAAATATATTTTGAGCTCCACATCTGCCACCATGTACGCATTGAGGGTATGTACATCTCATGACAAGTACACTGTGACAATGCGCGCAAGAAGTACAACTGACAGAAACTCCTCTGGCACGCCTGTTTGTCCTGGCGCAGTTTCCCCCCATCCAAGCAATGCACCGCTTTCCAATTCTTAATCCCTCCAGCACTTCGTGACCAACACCCATTGATCTCTGGCACTGGCGTCAGTGACTGTCAATGACGTCACGTGATAAAGCAAGGAGTCAAAATGACGCACACCCATGAATCAAACAGCTCATGACGTCATAACTGCCTGGTGAAAGTAATCACAATATTCCCGTGTTGTAGAATGATTAGAAGGGAAAGACACAACGCTCTTTTTAGCTTTCCCTGAAATGATATGTTGTTTCTGAAACATTGTGTGCATGACTGATCTCAAGACGTTTATAACATTCTGGGTTTTGTTCATGTTTGATAGGCGCTGACTTTTAAAACGCTCTCGTTTCTCCCAGCTAGTGGTCTTAATGGGAGATTACTCACACCAATAGTTCGGTGGTGTGTGTTAAAGGCTTGGAACAGGACAAACGTATTTTTTAGTATTAAACACCAAAACACCCTCAAACCTAGCCAAAAGGAAATTCCGACCAAGTCTTTTCCCTCAGAAAGACTATCCGTGGTCTGAGAGATTCACTGTCCCGCGAACATATTTCTGATTTGAAACAGAATAGGACTACGACGAACGTGCAGCAAACACGTGCAAACCCCCCCCCCCTCCCTCTTTTTGACTCACATGCGAAGCAAAAGTGAGTCTATGTACTGAGCCGTGTCGTCCGTCCGTCCGTCCGGGCGTCCGTCCGAGCGTAAAAAACTTAAACGTTGGATTTTTCTCGGAGACTATTAAGTCTATCAACACCAAATGTGGCATGATGGTGTATGATGACAAGGCCTCAAAAAAAATACACAATGACTTGACCTTGCTTCAAGGTCAAGGTCACAGGAGCCATAAATGTGGTCTCAAAAACAGTCATTTTTCACATTTTCCCAATTTTCTCCCACGTTATTGAGAATGGCGACCTTAGCTACAAGTGGTATATAGGTCAAAGCAAGCCCTATCTTTTGATACCAGTTTGGTTGACCTTGCTTCAAGGTCAAGGTCACAAGAGCTCTTCAAAGTTGGATTGTATACATATTTTGAAGTGACCTTGACCCTGAACTATGGAAGATAACTGTTTCAAACTTAACAAGTATGTGGGGCACATGTTATACCTTCATCATGAGACACATTTGTTCACATATCATCAAGGTCAAGGTCACTTTGACCCTTATGAAATGTGACCAAAATGGGGTAGTGAACCACTAAAAGTGACTATATCTCATGGTAGAAAGTGCCAATAAGCACCATTGTGCTTCCTATGTCTTGAATTAACAGCTTTGTGTTGCATGACCTTGGATGACCTTGACCTTGGGTCAAGGTCGCATGTATTTTGGTAGGAAAAATGTGTAAAGCATTTCTTTGTGTATGATGTCATTGGTAGTTTTAGTTGTTTGACCTTGACCTTGATGGTCACCTGAAGGTCAAGGTCATATAAAGGTCAAGGTCAAGCATGTGAGTCGTATGGGCTTTGCCCTTCTTGTTTATAGATAAGCATTAGCACATCCTTCTCTATGCTGGGAGTGTGTGTGTGATGAAAAAGTCGCCCATTCTGCACTAGTACAATGTATTTGATTCAAACTAATGGTTAATGCAATCTTTTCCTTGAACTCCTGCGAATAATGATCGATTCAATCTTTTCCTTGAACTTTACGACTAATGGTTGATTCAATCTTATCAGTGAACTCTACGATTAAAAGGTTGATTCAGTCTTCTCATTGATATCTACGACAAATGCTTGACTCAATCTTTTCCTCGAACTCTACGCCTCTACGATGACGTGTCCTGCCTAATGCCCAAAAGCAATCAAGACCTGCATGTGCACCGTGTCTACCTACCCACCGCTGTCGTAATGCAGACTGCACTGTCAAATTCGGCCAGGACGGGTAACAAACCACGTGTTCATACTGTGCCTATGATTATTCCTTAGTGACGCCATGTTCCCGTACGAAAGGTGATAGTATTCTAATGCTCAGCAAAGCAGAAGGCCACACCCCGAAAATGTTGTTGTTACGGGAACCCGACCGACCCTAATTTTTCCTGCCTACACCAAACCATTTCGATTGGGGAAAAAATGAAGATCAGGCCTCCTACCAATCCCATTCTGGGGGGTAGGCGGGGGGTGGGGGGCGGGGTCGTGGGGCGGGCAGAGGAGCCATGTTACCGTTACAACTTTGTTTCTTATTACAGAAAATGTTTCTATTACAGAACTGAATTATGCATTTACTCCTATGCGCACAGTTTTCAGTACAGGTTCCTATTAATCAATTCTAGACTTAGTCATGTTTCATGTTTTAAAAGTTGCCAAAAAGGATTTCGAATGTGTACAGACCACTAACTGTATAAGAGCTCGATTGTTTTCGTGTGCTAGTGGTGTAGCCGCAGAGCAGGACATGAAGATTTTTACTGTGACACTTCACGTTTAGTAATGCTCCGTGGCCGAGTGGTCAGCGCGCTTGACCTGCAGTCTCTTGCGGCTAGCGGGTGCGACGTTCGAAGCTGTACGGATCCTGGAGTTGCATCCTTGGGCAAGGTGCTTGACTCAACATTGCTTCTCCCCACCCAGGAGTAACACGGGTACCTGTGAGGGCTGATATGGACATTGTTCAAGCTAACTTCATAGCGTTCATCCGCAGACTCCTCAGGGAGTTGAGATGGTGTTGGAGTGATGACAAGATAATCCCGATGACAGGGGGTAAGTGTGTGCGGTTTGAGCTTGAGCTCAAAAACAATTCCCGAGTCAATTAGCTCCCACTGCTAACACTCCTCCACAACAAGCGCTCATAATTGTATCAGCCAGCGGGCAAGGGTGCTAGATTAATGGCGGCCTGCAGGTCCCCATGTTTGACCACCTTCGCCAAGGAAATATGATTAGTGCTGCCCCTTGCCGCCAAACCCTAACAGGCATTTGAGGGCTGGACACAGGCGGTTCATTATCCACTTCATGCCGATTGATGGCTGGTTAGGAGAGGGTCCAAGGGGGTACGCTGGGAGTTGTGGGGAGACTGCAGATGCATGACTAAACCTACACACGGCTTTCACGCCTGGCAATCTGCTCCGTGAAGGAGGCCATCATGGTTCAGTGCACCTTTTAATGCTGCTATAAAATGCTTCGATGGAGCTGATGAAGAAGACGTTCAAGTCCAACAAATACGGGCTCGAGGTGACGAAAAGGGGATTATTCCTTGGATTGCCAGCTGTTGCAGCCTGCTTCTTGGCATGGTGGATTCGGTTGTTTTCTGTCTCATTTACAACAACGACGAGTAGCACTTTTTTACACTCATTACAGGCCATAACACAGACTTGTTCGCTTTTAGCATCCTACACATTGTTTCTATGTCAAGCTACGATTCAACTGAGTTGAAAAGGGACAAATGTTTTGTCACAATAGTTAACAGTACAAACGTGCATTATATCGCGCTTAGAAAGTGAGGAGTAGAACTGGTTTTAGTAGGACACTTTGGAAATCATTTTTGACTCACATGCGAAGCAAAAGTGAGTCTATGTACTCACCCGTTTCGTCCGTCCGGGCGTCCGGGCGTCCGGGCGTCCGGGCGTCCGAAAACTTTAACGTTGGATTTTTCTCAGAGACTATTAAGTCTATCAATACCAAATGTGGCATGATGGTGTATGATGACAAGGCCTCAAAAAACATACATAGTGACTTGACCTTGCTTCAAGGTCAAGGTCGCAGGGGCCATAAATGTTGTCTAAAAAACGGCCATTTTTCACATTTTCTCAATTTTCTCTGCAGTTTTAGAGATTGGATACCTGACCTATATATGGTATATAGGGCAAAGTAATCCCTATCTTTTGATACCAGTTTGGTTGACCTTGCTTCAAGGTCAAGGTCACAGGAGCTATTCAAAGTTGGATTGTATACATATTTTGAAGCGACCCTGCCCCTGAACTATGGAAAATAACTGTTCCAAACTTCATAACCTTGTAGTACACATGTTATACCTTCATCATGAGACACATTTGTTCACATATCATCAAGGTCAAGGTCACTTTGACCCTTATGAAATGTGACCAAAATGGGGTAGTGAACCACTAAAAGTGACTATATCTCATGGTAGAAAGTGCCAATAAGCACCATTGTGCTTCCTATGTCTTGAATTAACAGTTTTGTGCTGCATGACCTTTGATGACCTGACCTTGGGTCAAGGTCACATGTATTTTGGTAGGAAAATGTGTAAAGCATTTCTTAGTGTATGATGTCATTGCTAGGTTGAGTTGTTTGACCTTGACCTTGAGGGGCACCTGAAGGTCAAGGTCATGTAAAGGTCAAGGTCAATCATGTGAGTCGTATGGGCTTTGCCCTTCTTGTTCGACGTTGTGAGGACTCTGTTTGGTGTTTCATTTTTTCAATGCTTAACGTCTACATCAAAATGTGAGGGATATCATCTCACAGTTGGCGTCAATACTACGGTGCTGGCAGACTCAAAAGTGGTCGGATTTGTTTCTTGTTGCTTGGATTTTGACAGAAAACATATCTGATGACTATTTGAACTATTATTTTATAACCAAGTGCGAATATCGCTCCTTATCGTTCCTGCTACAGGAGAATGCTTTATCAACCACTAGATGGTTTACCCATCTCCACCTGTTCCCGCCTCCACCTTTTCCCGCCTCCACCTTTTCCTATCTCCACATGTTCCAGTCTCCACCTTTTCCCGTGTCCACCTTTTCCCGTGTCCACCTTTTCCCATCTCCATCTTGACCCGTAACACCTCGTGCAGCACAAACCACACGTTAGAGCCGAGTTGCATCCCTTTACCCTCTCAGAAAGCACACGTTGGAGCCGAGTTGCCTCCCTTTGCCGTCAACAGTCCCATGACTAAAAAGTTCCAGAGGGAATATCTCTGGAACGGTCGGAGGTACCCCTTCCAAAATGCGACAACTACCCCCATCCAGTCACGGGGGAGCGACATGCCAAATTTCGCGGAGATCCGTGCATGGGCGGCCGAACGCATAGAGCGGACAGACAGATATCCTCACAGATAGACAGAAACCGTTTGGGTTTTATATATTTAGATTATATTCAAGTGACTCGTCTATCAGAGTTTTACTGTCGAATATCTGACCGTTTGTTTAAATACAATGTTTCTATTGAGTTAGTGCACTTTGCAGTGGGGTATTTTTGTACTACTTTGAGCACCTTGAGAGAGAGTGAGTGACTGAGGCAGCAGTGTAGTGACTGTGAGGTTATATGGTCAGATGACTGGCTCTCCCTGACGAACGTGCGTTGAGCGTTGTGTGGCGACGTTAGAGCAAGATTCCCCGTTGCTCAGGTGCACACGAATGACGCTAGAGCAAGAAAAGAGTGGGAATGTGCTAGTCTTTTTGGTTCACGAGTAATGTGGACTGAGATGTTTTATGAAACTCGCAGAGAGTTGTCTAATTCCATCCCATCAATGTTGTGATGTTTTTGCCGTAGATGTGCGAATTTACCAAGTATTAAGCGAACGAAAAGTTTGGTGCACGTGTATGTATAATCTTACTGACTGACGCAATGTAAATGTAATTTGCTTTTCGTGATTATTCCATTAGGATGAGATATAACATGGCGTTCTGTTCTTTTTATTATAACTTTGTCAAGAATAAAGATTGTAATGTCTTTTGTAAGCTATCGCATTTAATTCCAGGTTTCAGTCCATTTTGCATATGCAAATATTATTGTTTCAATCTTTACTCTCTTTAGGAGATAACCTCGAGATATTTGATCCATGTGAAGTCCATTTCAGTTTGTTCAATAATCATTTTAGTTTATTGTTTTTAGGAGTAAATTTTGAAAGTAAGGAAACTTTCACACACTTTAGATACTTTTCAAATATACAAGTCCTACAGAAAATACTTTGCGATTGAAGAAAAATCCAAACATTCATGCCCATTTGGAACCTATGTTCCAACAAGAGAAAATGTATTTACAACAGATACAAAGCAATGTGAAGATGAATAAATCCCCCAGTACTTGCATTCTTAGCTTCGTTTTGTCCTCATTTTACGAGAGAATGAAGTGGGCAGACAGACACACACACACACACACACACACACACGCACACGCACACACACACACACACACACACACACACACACACACATACACACACACTGAAAGACACAACCTGAAAGACACAGACTGAAAGACACACACCGAAACACACAGAGACAGAGATGGAACACAAGTTTTTGCGTGCGGGCATACAGACAGTGGACGGACGAACGGACAAGTAAAAGTCACAGAGATAATGGATGGAGGTATTTTGCCTATCAGCCTTTGTGTGCTATATAAGGCCATTGATCACGAAAATAATTAAAGTTGGGCGGAATAAAAGCAAGCCACGATTTCCCTAGTTATTCGCCTGTTACGAATCGCGTAGGGAGACTCGTTGTCAATTCTTATCCCCAACCCACAGGGGGATCGCAGAGATAAAAACAGGATAGACAAAAGCATCTGTGGAAAAGAAGGGCAGACAAATGACTGGGCAACACCGAGAGGGACACACAGGCACACAAACAACACCAGGGCTATTTAACGACATTAACAAAACCTGTACAAATTGATTTTGATTAAATTATCCACGTCATTTCCTTGAATGCATGACGTCATGACTGCGGTCCTTCAAACAAAGCAGTAGACTGTAGTCACGTGAAATGCAATTCAACAAGAAACGTCGCTGAGTTAAGGACACAATCCTGCGTGAAGACCTTTGGCTCGAGTAGTCACGTGAAAAGCGATTCAACAAGAAACGTCGCTGAGTTAAGGACACAATCCTGCGTGAAGACCTTTGGCTCGAGTAGTCACGTGAAATGCAATTCAACAAGAAACGTCGCAGAGTTAAGGTCACAATCCTGCGTGAAGACCTTTGGCTCGAGTAGTCACGTGAAAAGCAATTCAACAAGAAACGTCGCAGAGTTAAGGTCACAATCCTGCGTGAAGACCTTTGGCTCGAGCTGAACTTGCGCAGCGTTACATGGGGCGCGTTGCTTAGCCTACCTAGTTGGCGAATAATTCCTCGCGAACCAGGGCGAGGCGAGGCGAGGCGGGCCACTAGGCAACGGTCATTCTAGTCCACTAGAGGCTTCGCCTGCCGGCGAAACAGTCTCTAGCACAGTTGACATCACGTGATGGAAGGATTTCCTCCGAAATTTTCAAATGAGGGTCACACGAGAAGCTTGTGGGATAGTGGATCTGCTCCCTGACATACGCCGTTAAAGTATTTCTGAGACTATTAGGCACGAAACTCATAACTTACTTTTTTCGAGGTAATAAACAAGCGTTTATTCGATAAAATAACATGTTTGTGTTGAAATGGAAACAAGTTTTGACATCTGAATGATTTCTGTAAAAAGTGGATTAAAAGATAGAATCAGAACGAACTATTTTTGGTGCAATACTGTAATGCGAAGGGTCAAGTCAATTACGCATTCATTGCGAACTGTGCCCGGTTCACAGAATAGGCAACGGCATCATCTAATGGCACGGTGAAAGTCTGAGATAGCATGGCTGCGTCTCGGCGCGAGAGTCGGTGAAGAAGTTGCCGATAGACGAAGTAACTGACGATACAGACATCGCAGCAGTTTTTCACTTGATAGAACCTACCATGGTGACATATTATATGGCACGGGAACTTTTTCAACGAAAGGAAAGCAAACCGGGTTCAATTGTAGACAAGTTTGTCGAAAATGTTGTGCCTCGATACATTTCTATAAATGCCAGGGACATCATTCATAGAGTGGACATGTACGGTGCTTTGCGTTTGCAACGATAAAAAGTTTTCGACGGTGTTTTTCCAGAATTAATCTCTAGATACACTCCTCAAAACATACAAATGAACACTCCAACAGCAAATACTTCCGTGTACGTACACTCTTCTATTCTCGGACAGTGAGAAGCACATGACAGACACTGCCGTCTATGAATAGCAACCCAACTGGCACAGTCCCTGCCATTTTGGGTCATCCGGGCCTCCGTGGCTAGATGCGGCTAAGTACCTTCGAAGCTTCCTCGGCAAACATCCTTGTGAGCAGGTGCCTTCTTGTGAGTGAGACGCTGTGAAACACGCAGTCATGTACCTTGCGTTTCCAGCAAGGTCCTTGCAGGATCCTAGCGGAAGCAACGCGCCCCTGCATGCTTGAGACAAATGAAATCTGGATCTCTCGGAGAGACAAAAAGGGAGAAAACTGAACTACGCTTCTACGTCAACGCTTCCAGGATGTGCGCTCTGTTTCATGACGTGGCATTCGTGATCTGTTTCAACGTGTGATCGTAAAGATTCGCAAGAAATCAGCCGCTTTCGCTATCCGAATAGTGCTATATTCTTCGCACCTCAATGTATGACAGGCGGAGTTCAGTTTTTACTATTGTACTCGTACACACACAATATCTGCACGTATTTAACACACCAAGAAGATGTGGTGCTCAAAATGTTTACATATAAACTATCGTTTGAAAGAAGTAGACAGTGGGAGTGGGGGAGGTAGGGGATCTTATTTACACTGACCAATGGAAAACGAGGAACCCAAGAATAAAAATCGGCATGCGTGCCCATGACGAAGAGGCAGAATTAAGTTATGCGATGGCTGGATAGCCATCTTACCCGGGGGTTCAGGAATAAAGGCGGGGCATAAAGTTTGATGATGCTCAGTACAGCTTGCGACAGAAATAGTTTCCCCATCCACGCCATCGTCACACACTGCGTGAAAGTGCGGAGAAACGTGCAAGTGATGATAATAATACCACCGGTCATTACGACGCTCGTGCGTTTCGTGCATTTATCAAAACATACATTGCTGTCATTGTGTTGATAGCGAGGAAACTTTTACCTATTTAAAAAAGGTTCAACATGCTATGCTGCAGTGTCACTTAGGTTCTTTCCATCAGAACAAGCCATTCCCAAAACTGGGCTTGGTGGTTGAGATGGTTATCAAGCTTTGCAGTCAGGCAGGTTGCCTGTGGCAGTTGAGTCACCATGGTACATGGACTGACGCAGGAAACTAAAACCAGAGGATACGCACTCACAACTTCGGTCACTGCCGCGGGAAATGACTGCTTCACATTAACCAAGAAATGGAATGATGATACACAGCGACATCAAACGCCGTAAACAATGAGGTCGTAAAAAAAACTGCCTTTCAATCAGTGACCCGAGGCGAGGACGAATGTGTTTTTAAAAAGAAGCGATATTTAATATTCCTGAGAGGTGGTATGGGGGCCTACTTCTGGTCCTACATCTCGAGTCCTGTCGCTGTCTGTCGTGGCAAGGCTGCGCTGTTGCTCACACTCACAGTCTACTTCTTCCACGAGACAAATCTGCAAAGTCCTTCCAAGGTAAAGTTTTGTCGTTGATGCAAATTCCTTTAATTCTGTCCCAACGGTCCATCAATTTTTCATCCTGTAGTATATATATCTAAAAAGCAAAACATTTTATTCTGATAAAGCCTTTACCATAAGACCGTAACATATATTTCGTGGAAAATAATTGTTGACGTTCCGTTGACTGCATGTTATCTTCACTCTGTCGTAGTTAAGTTTATTTATGTCCCACACGCATACACGAACGCACACACACAAAGACACAGGCACAAAGACACACACATACACATGCATACTACGCACTCGCGCGCGCACATACACATACTCTCACACGCATACATGTATACACAGTCGATGTGTAATTACAGCGTTTTCAGTCAGTTATCGGTTGAGCCTGACGAAGGTTTTTGTTTTTGTTATATACTGTATCAATATCTTTTTAATCACTATTTGAGCAAATGTCGAATTTTGGACTCTAATCGCATGTACTCACTGAGTGAAACATGAGAATGGACTAGGAGCGATCTACGTTCCTTCAGTTCCTGCTTCTGTAATGAGTTTTTTCCATAACCTTGCAAGCAATCCCTCGTTAACTCCTGATCAAATTTATCTTACATCTAATGAACAACAAACAACTCTCGTACCTTCAGGACAGTTTTCTCCAGACTAACGTACGTCGATATTGTTTAACCGTTCCAGCCCGCGGACTTGCGATATTTTTGTGATGCAAGGTCGCCAAGGATTATAGGACCAGTTCGAAACTTGTTTGGTCATAAATTATATCTGGTAGCTGCGCGTGAGAGTTTCCAAATATCAACACAACACACTCCAACAATACCATGGCAGGAGTGGCTAATTCGACACACCATTTCAGACCAGGTGTCTTGGATCAAACCTGTGGGGACAAGGTGGTAACCATGGCGATGCCCTCAACTCTTGTGGCCGTCCTCCTCGTCTCTTTGACGACAGGCGTACAAGGTATGCATTGACGACAGGCGTACAAGGTATGCATTGACGACAGGCGTACAAGGTATGCATTGACGACAGGCGTACAAGGTATGCATTGACGACAGGCGTACAAGGTATGCATTGACGACAGGCGTACAAGGTATGCATTGACGACAGGCGTACAAGGTATGCATTGACGACAGGCGTACAAGGTATGCATTGACGACAGGCGTACAAGGTATGCATTGACGACAGGCGTACAAGGTATGCATTGACGACAGGCGTACAAGGTATGCATTGACGACAGGCGTACACGGTATGCATTGACGACAGGCGTACAAGGTATGCATTGACGACAGGCGTACAAGGTATGCATTGACGACAGGCGTACACGGTATGCATTGACGACAGGCGTACAAGGTATGCATTGACGACAGGCGTACAAGGTATGCATTGACGACAGGCGTACAAGGTATGCATTGACGACAGGCGTACAAGGTATGCATTGACGACAGGCGTACAAGGTATGCATTGACGACAGGCGTACAAGGTATGCATTGACGACAGGCGTACAAGGTATGCATTGACGACAGGCGTACAAGGTATGCATTGACGACAGGCGTACAAGGTATGCATTCTTCACTGTTCGTCCGCCCGTCCGTTTTCTCCGTTCGCGCGCGCTCACGTGTGTGCGTGTGTGTGTGTGTGTGTGTGTGCGTGCGTGCGTGCGTGCGTGCGTGTGTGCGTGCGTGCGTGCGTGCGTGCCTGCCTGCCTGCCTGCCTGCCTGTCTGTCTGTCTGTCTGTCTGTCTGTCTGTCTGTCTGTCTGTCTGTCTGTCTGTCTGTCTGTCTGTCTGTTTGTCTGTCTCTCTCTCTCTCTTTCTTTCTCTCTCTCTCTTCTCTCATTCTCATTCTCTCTCTCTCTCTCTCTCTCTCTCTCTCTCTCTCTCTCTCTCTCTCTCTCTCTCTCTCTCTCTCTCTCGTTCTACTCCCACCTCTACGACACTGCAGGGCGGTGTGAAATCGGCGAATGGCTAATGGTGCCACACCAGGACCCAACCAAGTTCTACTACGTCTACGGCGTCATTGCCATGGCCATGGACTGCTCCGCTGGCACCGCCTTCGACCCCACGGCCTGCAGCTGCGCGTTCCACCTCGGCTCCGCCCCTGCTGTCAATGCTGGTAGGGGGGGGGGGAGGGGGGGAGGTGGGGATGAAGGTGCGTCTGCTTGTTTCCTGGGATCTCCTGTCTATAATAAATCATAAAGGTAAAAGTGACCGTCCTCTGTTTAATATTGCGACTTTCCACTCATTGATGGGTGCTCAGTCCGCGAACTTGAAACTCCTGGTCAGCCTGGCTACTCTGTTTATCACTCCAGCATCTTCTCTACTTCATGGGAAGCACGTAACCAGGCCCCGGATGAACGTGCCGAAGTTAGATTTCACATCTTTCCAGCTCGGCCCACACAAGTACCCGTTTTACTCCTGGGTAGTAAGAAGCAATGTGAATGAAGTGCCTTGCTCAAGGATGCTACTCCAGAATCCGCGCCGCAAGTGACTGCAGGTCAAGCGCGCTGACCACGCGGTCACGGAGCTCTATTCAGTAGGATGTAACTCTTTGTTGCAATAAAGTAGTGTTGTAAAAAGAAAATAATGAACGAAAAGAAGCGCCTGACAATGACCATTGTCGCTGGACTGAAATTGAAACCTCCTTTTCTTATGTAACAAATAGTGAGTGAATGAAATTAATTATAATCCACACTTTTTGCTTCTCTAAAAATCCTAACCTTTATTATGCAATGAACAATAACAACATCAGCAACAACAACATGGAAGACAGTACAGGCAACGCTGTTTGGAAGATCAACATATAGACATGTATTGTTCATGACAAGGAGGCGAAATGCTGCATTTACAAATGCATAAATGAAATCAGTGCAAAGCAGCACTTTTCTTTTAGTGTGTCCACGTGAGAGAACTAGATCTCGAAAGACCATGGTCAGGTGCAGACATGTGTGGGTCCCTTCCTTTTGGTAAATGTAACTTCAAGCAAAGCTTTCAAGGTGCCGCTATGAAATATTTCAGACCAAAAGCAAACTTTTCAAAAGAGCATTCCACTTCCAAAGATTAAAAAAAGTATCGTGGTGTGGTATGTAATTTTTGAACGATGACTGTACAGCGATCTCTTGTGTACATTTTTCTTTACATCTCTTTTAACCTCCGTGGTCTGGGGGTAAGAATGGACCCCCTGTGGTCTGGGGGTAAGAATGGACCCACCACTTCTACCTGCACGACTCCTAAAAGCGAATGATCGATCATTCGGGAAATCGATGCCAGTCTTGCGCTCCCTCCAAGCAGCTGCAGTGGTTTTCGTGATCCATGGCCCTACACAGCCTACAAGGCTGATAGGTCGCAATACATCACGCACCAACATCATCATTCTGCGGACATTTCTATCGACGCCATTCATTGTGGAATGAATGCAGTGTGTGTGTCTCGTGTGTACCAACAGGGGACTAAAGGTAGGCAGGCATTGTTTGCATCATTCAATGTTTTGCAGAAATCAAGTCATTCAATTCATTCAGTTCAATCATATTCCAGCAATTCTAGTCATTTAAATTACACGCCGATATGATTTAGTCCTGCTCATCAGATACAGTCTTGTTTGCAGCTGTGGGATGTTATATTGGCTGCAACCTTGTGTCGTTAGCTTTGGTTTAAACGTCTATGACGGGCCAAAGCAAAAAGACAAAAAATATTTACAGGAACTTCCCAACCATTCAAACTTGTTTAGAGTATACACCAGTTCCTGCCAGCCCACCCGCCAGTGCTCTCCCCTCTTGCATGAGTACACGGTCAGCCCCTCAGCCTCTACTCGCTTGTTGAAACCATGTCTTTGACAGGCGGAGATGGGCGAGCATGCTTTGGGGCTGGACGATATGCGAGGCGCAGTGCCGTGGTTCTATTCCTGGGACGGAGAAATCTGGGTTTATTTAAATATCGTGAAAATGTGGGATGTTATATTGGCTGCAACCTTGTGTCGTTAGCTTTGGTTTAAACGTCTATGACGGGCCAAAGCAAAAAGACAAAAAAATATTTACAGGAACTTCCCAACCATTCAAACTTGTTTAGAGTGACACTTAAGGGTGGATGACTTCGTCACTTAAGGGTGGATGACTCCATCACTAAAAGTGGTTGGATGACTTTATCACTAAAGGGTGGATCGTTTGATCACTAAAGGGTGGCTGACGTCATTGTGTGTGCAGGGCTAGCACACAAATGCGTCTGGAGCAAGCATCAGGGTCCAGCCGGCATCTCGTTACTTTGAAGGCTTCACGGAACACACAGGTGCACAGTCTTAGCGCGATCTTTTTTTGTAGCGAATTACTTTTCATCACTAAAGACAACTCCAGCAAACAAACTTGCCCTTATGAATACAAAGTGGACCGTGCGGGGGGGGTTTTCTTCCGAGAATAGCGATTTGAAGTACAGCGCCACTCAAACTGTTAGTCGGGGGTCTTCAAACAAACGGACAAATTTAAGTAAACAACTTTATTTAATATTTTATTATAGAAAACTATATCGTTGCCTTTTACTTCGGCATATGCTGAGGTAGATATGTGCACTTTGCTGTGTCTGTTTTGCCTCCACCACAATGATTTCTATGGTACCACGATGGAAAGTCATAGCTAGGACATGGGGTGGGGTCGCTCTGCATTTCTACAGCGCTTGTATGACTACACAAAGCGGCACAGGGATGGGGCAGGAGGAGGCAGGGAAGTGACGGGGGAGAGAAAAAGAAAATGATGTCGTACCACTACAATGATGTGGTCTCTAAGACTAACTGGAGCGGGGCATTATAGGAGCAGCAGTTTTAAATTTCGACGCGCAGAAAACTGGTAACAACAAGTTCTACTGGACCCTTGATATACATGTATCTATTTTTGTCTTTTTGTCTAGCCATAGCGACTATGGCACTATTTGTCTAGCCATAGCGACTATGGCACTATTTGTCTAGCCATAGCGACTATGGCACTATTTGTCTAGCCATAGCGACTATGGCACTATTTGTCTAGCCATAGCGACTATGGCACTATTTGGTAGCCTAGCCGGAATTGGCTTGATCTAGATGTTTTACGATTTACATCAAGCCAACAGTGGTGCAGGACGCGACAACAGCAGAGTGTCTTGAAATCATTCACGCAGTCCCATAATGCTAGTCGCAGGCACGGTGGTGAGAGCACAGCGCTGTCGCTCGTTTGGTGGAAGGACGACCTGAAGGTGAGGTATATAGGGCAACTGTGGGTAGTCGTTTTGTTTACTGAATGATTCAACGTCTGTAGCTGTGATGAATGCCCCGGAACTTAGAAGCGGATGGGCTGACTGCCAGTGTTAAACGTCTGTTGCAGCGATGCAATGTGATGGAATTGTGTTCCCCCGTGGGTTGGAGATACGAATTTACCCACCGCGTCTCCCAACACGATTCGAAAAAGGCAAATAAATAGGGAAACCGTGCCTGGACTTGCTTTTATTCTATCAGATCTTGTGATTGATCGTGATCAATTGCCTTACATAGCCCACAAAGGCTAATGGGCCGTAAAACTCCATCTGTCATACTCATCATGGAACTGTGTCCCTCTCTTCGATTTACATCTTAGTCTCGGGACTGCCGCGTCTCCCTACGCGTTTGTAGGAGCGAAATGACTAGGGAAACCCTGACTTGACTTGTTCGTGTTGTAACAATGATGTTTTTCGTGATCAACGACCTAAAATTGCCGACAACGGCTGATAGACCGAAAAACTAACTCAATCCTTCCATTCATTCATCCATCCACTCATCCATCCATCCATCCATCCACCCACCCATCCATTCACTCATCCATCCAACCATCCGTCCGTGCATTCATCCTTCCATCCATCCATCCAACCATATCTTCAAACCGTCAAGGCGGATATCTCTTTTGGTCAAACGTAACATGGTCAATGAAAAAATATGGCCAACGTAGAGATGTGCTCAAGCTTGGACCAGCTATGATCAGTTTGTAGATTAGGCATGACGATGGAGCGGAATGTTGGTAATCCGTCTGGCCGAGACACAATGGCATGATGCTTGCAGACAGACACTTAAAAACTGCATATCTGCCTGAGTCATTATTCATTTGGTGTCTGACGATGACTGTAAAGGGGCGTGAGTACTCCGATGTAATGGCACGATCGTCATATTAAGAAATCTTAGTCAACAGATTATTTCTGCGTATATCCACAAAATGTCAAGAATACACTGCACTGAATGAGCAAGCATGGATTCTCCTTTGAAAGACACCTGCACTGTTGGTCTCACACACACCTGCACTGTTGGTCTCACACACACCTGCACTGAAGGTCTCACACACACCTGCACTGAAGGTCTCACACACACCTGTGCTTTCTTTTCGCAGGAAGCTGCGCGGGTCGATGGGCGGACCAGGACCGTACGCTGTTCAACGAAGTTATGCACGGTTCATTGGTCGCCCAGCAACGGTGCCCCGTAGGCACGTTGTACAACGAGGCCACCTGCCAGTGTGACCTCTCTACCGACGGCTCAGGTATGTCCTGCTCTGTTCTTCTGTAGCGGAACCCTGTGAGTTGGGGGCAAGAACACTCCCACCGTCGTGATCGTCTCTCCCTACGCGAATAGCAAAAGGCGAAATGGAGACTGAACTTGCTCTTACTCGAACCAGGTCTGGGAATTTTCTACAAAGGCTGAAAGCTATACAATTTCATTCATTCATTCATGGATTCATTCATTCTGCCTTCTTTGGCTGCTTTTGTACTCCATACGATGGATTGTCGTCTCCCTAAGCGGTTTGTCAAAGGTAAGTAACCAGACCAACTGAGTCTTGGTTAGCTTTTCCCCCAACCAGCTCTCGTGACGTTAGCCTGCTGAGGCTGACTCACCGTAACATTTCTGTCATTATGCATTCGTTCAACCGTTCGCTTATTCACTCATGAATTCATTCATTGATTCCGTGCTATGTGGCGTTGTATTGGGGCGTTGTATTGGGGCGTTGTATTGGGGCGTTGTATTGGGGCGTTGTATTGGGGCGTTGTATTGGGGCGTTGTATTGGGGCGTTGTATTGGGGCGTTGTATTGGGGCGTTGTATTGGGGCGTTGTATTGGGGCGTTGTATTGGGGCGTTGTATTGGGGCGTTGTATTGGGGCGTTGCGTAGAATGGTGTTGTTAATGCTTCGTAATTTGATGTTCTATCAGATGTATTCACTGAAGTGTTGACGGCATGGAAATGGTGGATGTGTGCGCGCGCGCACACGTGTACAAGTTTTTCCATGAAGTGTACATACACGCATATGAAGTACAAGGACTGGCAAACCGAGTTTAGACGTGTCGGAAATGTTAAACCACGATTTGTACATAATTTGTGGTAAACCAGACCATAATAGAATCCCTTTCGAATTCTTTGCTCTTGTTGATATGCTTTCGAGGCAACGCATCGCAACTAGGAACAGATCATCATCATCATCATCATCATCATCATCATCATCATCATCATCATCATCATCATCATCATCATCATCATCATCATCATCATCATCATCATCATCATCATCATCAACATCATCATCCATCCATCCATCCATCCATCCATTCATCCATCATTATCATCATGCCTCATCCATAATTATCAGCATGCATCATCCATAATTACCATGTACAATCCATAATCACCATGCATAATCCATAACCATCACCTACAATTGTAATGCATCATCCATAATCATCATCCATCATCCATAATTGTTTATGTATCATCCATAATCATTATGCATAATTCATAATCATCATCCATAATCAGAATGCCTCACCAATTATCATCTATCGACGTCGTCGTCGTCATCGTCATCGTCTTTGGTCTTGTTTAACTCGTGTCCACTCGGTGATGGCCTCCAAATTCACGTCTTTGACGTCCCTGTTGCCTCAGTGCTGGCAACTGCCGCCGCCGCCTCTGTTGCTCCTGATGCTGGTGTTTCCGCCATCTCCACTGCCACGAGCACTGCCCGGACCACCCAGGCCTCCAGCGCCAGCAGGATCGGTAGGCCATATAATGTGTCAGGCGTTCATAATTATTTTTCATTTTTGTATTGCCCAATGGGTAAAAGTGCTCTGAGTTCTTTGTCGATACTGACAACTGCTGCATGGTGAAGGGGAATTGCTAATAATTTCCACTGGGAGGGGGTGTGGGGTGTGGAACTCTTAAGCAACACGAGACTGCAAAATTTCATTTTTGACGTCACTTTTCCTACAAGAAAAATCTGCACCTTACGGAGACAGACGTGAAGGCAACCCGCTTCATTCAGCATGGTGGTAAATTTTTTTCAGCTTAAATGATTTGGCGTCGTAGATCCTACTTAACCCTAAATGCCTGAGTTTTGTCAGGTCTCAGTTACCAGTGACAGCCTAGCTATTAATAGCTGATTCGGAGGACAACATTTAACTGTTCGGTACTTGTGTGACGCGATGCAGTATTTCATCTCTGCAATGGAGGATGTGGAGAGCTGCATTCCCGTTGAGAAGTTTACACTTTTTCATCTTTGTTATACCAAAAACTCCTACTTAGAACCAGTTTAAAATCAATGTACATTTATTATCATATTGCCGCGCACTAGATGAGTCTGATTCTCATTTAATATTTCGTCCTACATTATGCCTATCATTTTGTACGCAGTGATTAAAGAAAAGTACCAGGTGTTACGAGAATATCCTGCTAGCGCACATCGATCAAAACCAAGAAAGACATGTGCGGGTCAAAGGTTTCTAGACTGGCGCCATTCGTCCTTGCTTTTCCCCATGTCTCGTTGTGCAGACGACTGCCAGACGCAACGCGAGCAGCCAGACAGGCCGTCCCAGTACCAGCAGCTCGTCAACGGAGCCTGGATTACCAGAGACTGCGCCGCCGGCACCACCTTCGATACCAAATCCTGCACCTGCTCCAACACTATCGGTACACGCATTTGGCCATTCTCTATTCCGGCACCCTCAATGCTCACACTCCGGTATTCTCATCTTCAACTCTCGTGTTTGCCGTCGTTCGGTACTTTGTGCAACAATCTCGGAAGTCACGTCGGTTTTCTTTTCAGCGCTCTTCTTTCACTTCAAGGCTATCGATGCTATCATTTCAGTGCTGTCTCAGCTCTCTCGGTACTACACTCCATTAGTCTTGTCTGCACACGTGTGCGTCTCCCTCTGTAGGATGGAGATAGAAATAGACAGCCGCGACTCCTTGTGGGGTTCGTAAAAGGCGAATTACTGCGGGAATCGTGGCTTGAGTTGCTGACAGTCTCTCCAGGTCTACTGATGTTTGAGATGAATGGCCTTACGTAGCCTACAAAGGCCGTAAAACTCCATTTATTCCTCCACCCTTGTGCGTCAGTCACGTGTTAAATACACTTGTCACATCCACTTAATTGCTCTTTCCAACACTGTGTACGCTGACTACATACTCTTAACTTCGGTATTCCCCCTTCGGTACACTGTGCGCAATACTTGCTCCAACACCTCTGATTCTTTTCCTTTTATCTCTCCTTTCTTTCTTCTCTGTCTTTCTGTCTACTTTGTATCTGTCTCTCCTGTTCTATCTCCGTCATTCTTTCCAAGTCTTATAAGTCTTTCTCTCTACGTATTGTCATTCTGAGTCTTTTCATGTCTTCCTTTTATTGTTTCCTCTCTCTCTCTCTCTCTCTCTCTCTCTCTCTCTCTCTCTCTCTCTCTCTCTCTCTCTCTCTCTCTCTTCGTCTAAGTCGTTGTTTCTACGTCTTAGTTTCTAAGTATTTCTGTTGTATTCGAAATGGAGTGTGCAGTGTGTAACTGTGTAGAATGTGTAGGTTACATCGACCTACGCTAATTATCACATAAATCACATGCAATATGTGAAGCGCTTTTTGGAGCATGCAGTATATGTAAATCCTTTTCCCAACAGGTTCAGGGGCAGCAAATGCTGGCGACACTGGTACGTATAAGTGTATATGTTGTGGCTGTCTTCCACTTTTGTCTCCTTATACTCCATAGAAGGCTAGTAAAAGAGAAAACTTTATTACTTCTGTCATGAGTAAAGTTCTGTTTGCAAATCTGGATGAAAATATGCCTCAATGCGCAGTGGACATGGCGTCTTAAGCATTGCTATCTACCACTCTGTCATTCCCATTGGAGACGTGCGTGTAATCATTTGCTGATTGTTCGTGTACGAAGTGATTAAAAACGTTCATGATTTAAGTACTTGGCACTTCAGCAAATGAGACAGAAAATATAGAGACATAGCGACACATCACACGTGATGAATTGCACTGATGCTTGTGTGTTCACATTGGGCAATGCCTCTCGTTTAGCTGGCAAATTTTTTTCATGCATTTAAAGCGGTTCGTATGAATTTGCAATCCTACACACGCGAATCACACTGCGGTTTGGGGGGTTAGAAAAGACTCATTATTTCTCTCCTTATGCGAATAGTAAAAGATGAATAAAACCAAAGAAATAAAGACTTTACCTGTTCTTATTCTAATCAGTTCGAGTGACTTTCGTGATCAACAGCCTTCCATAGCATAAAAAGGCTGATAGGCCGTAAAATCTCTTTCAATCATTCATTCATTTATAATATGCTAATGGTGAACATTTCTTTTTAATATCTTCCATCAACAGTATCAGAGAGCTGCAAGGGAAAGAGCGCTGTTACTGATGACGTCACTCGCTACAAGCACGTGGTGGCCGGAGTGGAGTACATCCGGGCCTGTTCCGCCGGCACTGTGTATGACGTCACTTCATGCGAATGCATCATACCATGTAAGTGGAAAATAAACCTGACCATGTGTTTTCAAACTGTCCATTTTGTAAAAATATTCATTCCAGTTTTGACTCACATGCGTAGCAAAAGTGAGTCTATGTACTCACCCGTTTCGTCCATCCGGGCGTCCGGGCGTCCGGGCGTCCGGGCGTCCGGGCGTCCGAAAACTTTAACGTTGGATTTTTCTCAGAGACTATTACGTCTATCAATACCAAATGTGGCATGATGGTGTATGATGACAAGGCCTCTAAAAACATACATAGTGACTTGACCTTGCTTCAAGGTCAAGGTCGCAGGGGCCATAAATGTTGTCTAAAAAACAGCCATTTTTCACATTTTCTCAATTTTCTCTGAAGTTTTTTAGATTGGATTCCTGACCTATATATGGTATATAGGGCAAAGTAAGCCCTATCTTTTGATACCAGTTTGGTTGACCTTGCTTCAAGGTCACAGGAGCTCTTCAAAGTTGTATTGTATACATATTTTGAAGCGACCTTGCCCCTGAACTATAGAAGATAACTGTTTCTAACTTCATAACATTGTAGTACACATGTTATACTTTCATTATGAGACACATTTGGTCACATATCATCAAGGTTAAGGTCACTTTGACCCTTATGAAATGTGACCAAAATGGGGTAGTGAACCACTAAAAGTGACTATATCTCATGGTAGAAAGTGCCAATAAGCACCATTGTGCTTCCTATGTCTTGAATTAACAGCTTTGATTTGCATGACCTTTGATGACCTTGACCTTGGGTCAAGGTCACATGTATTTTGGTAGGAGAAATGTGTAAAGCATTTCTTAGTGTATGATGTCATTGGTAGGTTTAGTTTGTTTGACCTTGACCTTGAGGGGCACCTGAAGGTCAAGGTCATGTAAAGATCAAGGTCAAGCATGTGAGTCGTATGGGCTTTGCCCTTCTTGTTGCATGCTATAATCTGCACGTATTTGCGCTCGCGCGTATGTGTATATGTGTGTGTACGTGCGTGCATGCGTGCGTGTGTTTGCGTGGTTTTGTGCGTGTGTGAGTGTGTGTGTGTGTGTGTGTGTGTGTGTGTGTGTGTGTGTGTGTGCGTGTATGTGTGTGCGTGCATGTGTGTATGTGCGTGTGCAAGCAGAGAAACTGGGATCAGAAGGAAACACTTAAGAATAATTGAGTGGTGAAAACAGTTTAACAAAAGTTTTAGAATGTAAAAAGGAAATAAGCCGCCATTTTTTAGGAGAAAGAGAATAAATACTCGTACTTAGACGTCAGTTGCTCCGCGACTGGAGCGTTGTACGGAATGAGGGCCGTGTGTTGCGGCCTCGCTGTGGGGGGAGTTGCATTTGAAGCGTTGTACGGAATGAGGGCCGTGTGTTGCGGCCTCGCTGTGGGGGGAGTTGTATTTGGAGCGTTGTACGGAATGAGGGCCGTGTGTTGCGGCCTCGCTGTGGGGGGAGTTGTATTTGGAGCGTTGTACGGAATGAGGGCCGTGTGTTGCGGCCTCGCTGTGGGGGGAGTTGTATTTGGAGCGTTGTACGGAATGAGGGCCGTGTGTTGCGGCCTCGCTGTGGGGGGTTGATTTGAGCGTTGTGGAAGAGGCCGTGTGTTGCGGCCTCGCTGTGGGGGGAGTTGTATTTGAGCGTTGTACGGAATGAGGGCCGTGTGTTGCGGCCTCGCTGTGGGGGGAGTTGTATTTGGAGCGTTGTACGGAATGAGGGCCGTGTGTTGCGGCCTCGCTGTGGGGGGAGTTGTATTTGGAGCGTTGTACGGAATGAGGGCCGTGTGTTGCGGCCTCGCTGTGGGGGGAGTTGTATTTGGAGCGTTGTACGGAATGAGGGCCGTGTGTTGCGGCCTCGCTGTGGGGGGAGTTGTATTTGGAGCGTTGTACGGAATGAGGGCCGTGTGTTGCGGCCTCGCTGTGGGGGGAGTTGTATTTGGAGCGTTGTACGGAATGAGGGCCGTGTGTTGCGGCCTCGCTGTGGGGGGAGTTGTATTTGGAGCGTTGTACGGAATGAGGGCCGTGTGTTGCGGCCTCGCTGTGGGGGGAGTTGTATTTGGAGCGTTGTACGGAATGAGGGCCGTGTGTTGCGGCCTCGCTGTGGGGGGAGTTGTATTTGGAGCGTTGTACGGAATGAGGGCCGTGTGTTGCGGCCTCGCTGTGGGGGGAGTTGTATTTGGAGCGTTGTACGGAATGAGGGCCGTGTGTTGCGGCCTCGCTGTGGGGGGAGTTGTATTTGGAGCGTTGTACGGAATGAGGGCCGTGTGTTGCGGCCTCGCTGTGGGGGGAGTTGTATTTGGAGCGTTGTACGGAATGAGGGCCGTGTGTTGCGGCCTCGCTGTGGGGGGAGTTGTATTTGGAGCGTTGTACGGAATGAGGGCCGTGTGTTGCGGCCTCGCTGTGGGGGGAGTTGTATTTGGAGCGTTGTACGGAATGAGGGCCGTGTGTTGCGGCCTCGCTGTGGGGGGAGTTGTATTTGGAGCGTTGTACGGAATGAGGGCCGTGTGTTGCGGCCTCGCTGTGGGGGGAGTTGTATTTGGAGCGTTGTACGGAATGAGGGCCGTGTGTTGCGGCCTCGCTGTGGGGGGAGTTGTATTTGGAGCGTTGTACGGAATGAGGGCCGTGTGTTGCGGCCTCGCTGTGGGGGGAGTTGTATTTGGAGCGTTGTACGGAATGAGGGCCGTGTGTTGCGGCCTCGCTGTGGGGGGAGTTGTATTTGGAGCGTTGTACGGAATGAGGGCCGTGTGTTGCGGCCTCGCTGTGGGGGAGTTGTATTTGGAGCGTTGTACGGAATGAGGGCCGTGTGTTGCGGCCTCGCTGTGGGGGAGTTGTATTTGGAGCGTTGTACGGAATGAGGGCCGTGTGTTGCGGCCTCGCTGTGGGGGGAGTTGTATTTGGAGCGTTGTACGGAATGAGGGCCGTGTGTTGCGGCCTCGCTGTGGGGGGAGTTGTATTTGGAGCGTTGTACGGAATGAGGGCCGTGTGTTGCGGCCTCGCTGTGGGGGAGTTGTATTTGGAGCGTTGTACGGAATGAGGGCCGTGTGTTGCGGCCTCGCTGTGGGGGAGTTGTATTTGGAGCGTTGTACGGAATGAGGGCCGTGTGTTGCGGCCTCGCTGTGGGGGGAGTTGTATTTGGAGCGTTGTACGGAATGAGGGCCGTGTGTTGCGGCCTCGCTGTGGGGGGAGTTGTATTTGGAGCGTTGTACGGAATGAGGGCCGTGTGTTGCGGCCTCGCTGTGGGGGGAGTTGTATTTGGAGCGTTGTACGGAATGAGGGCCGTGTGTTGCGGCCTCGCTGTGGGGGGAGTTGTATTTGGAGCGTTGTACGGAATGAGGGCCGTGTGTTGCGGCCTCGCTGTGGGGGGAGTTGTATTTGGAGCGTTGTACGGAATGAGGGCCGTGTGTTGCGGCCTCGCTGTGGGGGAGTTGTATTTGGAGCGTTGTACGGAATGAGGGCCGTGTGTTGCGGCCTCGCTGTGGGCGGAGTTGTATTTGGAGCGTTGTACGGAATGAGGGGGGTGTGTTGCGGCCTCGCTGTGGGGGGAAACAACTAGACCTGCAGAGCGCTAGATCGTCATCCACTGCGTCACGCTCTGCACACGCTCTGCACATGCTCTGCACACGCTCTGCACACGCTCTGCACACGCTCTGCAGTGCACACGCTCTGCACTGCACACGCTCTGCACTGCACACGCTCTGCACATGCAATGCACACGCTCTGCACATGCAATGCACACGCTCTGCACACGCTCTGCACTGCACACGCTCTGCACTGCACACGCTCTGCACTGCACACGCTCTGCAATGCACACGCTCTGCACTGCACACGCTCTGCAATGCACACGCTCTGCAATGCACACGCTCTGCACTGCACACGCTCTGCAATGCACACGCTCTGCACATGCACTGCACACGCTCTGCACTGCACACGCTCTGCACTGCACACGCTCTGCACTGCACACGCTCTGCACTGCACACGCTCTGCACTGCACACGCTCTGCAATGCACACGCTCTGCACATGCAATGCACACGCTCTGCACACGCTCTGCACTGCACACGCTCTGCACTGCACACGCTCTGCACTGCACACGCTCTGCACTGCACACGCTCTGCACACGCTCTGCACATGCAATGCACACGCTCTGCACTGCACACGCTCTGCACTGCACACGCTCTGCACTGCACACGCTCTGCACTGCACACACTCTGCACACGCTCTGCACTGCACACGCTCTACACACGCTCTGCACATGCAATGGACACGCTCTGCACTGCACACGCTCTGCACTGCACACGCTCTGCACACGCTCTGCACACGCTCTGCACACGCTCTGCACATGCTCTGCACTGCACACGCTCTGCACTGCACACGCTCTGCACACGCTCTGCACACGCTCTGCACTGCCCACGCTCTGCACTGCACACGCTCGGCACTGCACACGCTCGGCACTGCACACGCTCTGCACTGCACACGCTCTGCACTGCACACGCTCTGCACACGCTCTGCACTGCACACGCTCTGCACTGCACACGCTCTGCACTGCACACGCTCTGCACTACACACGCTCTGCACTGCACACGCTCTGCACTGCACACGCTCTGCACTGCACACGCTCTGCACACGCTCTGCACTGCACACGCTCTGCACTGCACACGCTCTGCACACGCTCTGCACACGCTCTTCACACGCTCTACACATGCAATGCACACGCTCTGCACACGCTCTGCACATGCACTGCACACGCTCTGCACTGCACACGCTCTGCACACGCTCTGCTCTGCACACGCTCTGCACACGCTCAGCACACGCTCTGCACACGCTCTGCACTGCACACGCTCTGCACTCCACACGCTCTACAATGCACACGCTCTGCACTGCACACGCTCTGCACTGCACACGCTCTGCACACGCACTGCACACGCTCTGCACACGCTCTGCACACGCTCTGCACAAGCCAGGGTTGGGTCGAGGGAAACAGGGTCGCAATGGTCGCCACATAGCACGTCACCATGGCAACGAATTTTGGAAATCTCTTCTGGACACTGTGCTACCTGCAGGTTTTCGTCACAAAAATGGAGTGCTTGCAGTATCGCAAGGCCTGCATCGGAGTTGGGCCATTCGGGGGCTTCGCATGCAGTCTCCATGAGTGTGTTCGGGGACTGATTTGTAATGCTGCCTTCTGACACTCTCTACATCGTCGGGGCAGTCTCCATGAGTGTTCGGGGACTGATTTGTAATGCTGCCTTCTGACACTCTCTACATCGTCGGGGCAGTCTCCATGAGTGTGTTCGGGGACTGATGTGTAATGCTGCCTTCTGACACTCTCTACATGGTCGGGGCAGTCTCCATGAGTGTGTTCGGGGACTGATTTGTAATGCTGCCTTCTGACACTCTCTACATGGTCGGGGCGAAGAACTCCTGCCACTGACGGTTTTCGCGGTCTTAAGACGCAGAGTCGGTTGTGTATTAAACTTTGTATTTTTGCTACTTTTGTTCGAACACTTTGTACCGTGCATGTCATTACACTTTTCTGTGAGACATTTGTTTTGTTGCCTTTTTGTCAGGCAAACTGGCAGAATGGTAGAGAAGGTGTGCTGAGAGAGTGCTTTTGTCTTTCCAGCTTTATTTGGAGATGTACCGTCTGCATGATCTATCACCAACAGAATCTGATACAATCACCATAGGAATCTCCAACAAGAGGCTCAGTCTTCACTGTCGGACTGTTGTTGCGAGACTGACTGCGATCGATACAGCACACTCGCCTCTTTCCTTGCAGCCGTCACGCGCGAGCCCCAGGCAACCGTGACTGCCAGCTCCAACACGACTGCGAAGACGAACGGAAGTGAGCGAATCTACTTGGTGGACGGACAGGATGCCAACCTCGGTCAGTCCGCCATGTTGGCAGTGAAGAGGGGATAACCTCCACAGATTGCAACTTTCGGGTTTTGTATTAAATGAGATAAAACCTTTTTCTTGCATCACGCCCCACAAAAGAAGAAAAAAAGGTAATATAAGCAGTATTTGGCTGCTAAAATATTGTAAATGACAGGACTCAAACCGATTCGTGCATTATTTTGTGACTGTACAGCCATTCTGAAGTCATGAGTTTGAAGAGACTGAGAAATATCAAGTGTATTCCTGTAGCTTGTCCCTGTGTCTAACTCTATCACTGCTCGGAAGAACCATAACTTTTCTCATCCGATTCATTGCCACCTCCATATGAAAATATCTGCACCAGTTCCAACATCTATTTCCCTTCGATCAGTAAATTCTCACGAGAGAACATCTACGGTCACACAGTGTGAAACCACTCGATCCCCGTGTGCCAACACTCTATGCTGGCTTCTGTTCTTGTCCAGCGCTGTGCGAGGGCTGCCTGATCGACAACACTCTATGCTGGCTTCTGTTCTTTCCAGCGCTGTGCGAGGGCTGCCTGATCGACAACGGCTATGGCTACAACCCGTTCCCAGGAGACTGCGCGCGCTACGTGCAGTGTGCGATTGGGGGCACCACACAGGAGGGCAAGAACGTCTTCCAGAGGGCGCAGGTCCGACGGTGCGGCGAGGGACTCCACTGGATCCAGGACAGCCTGACCTGCGTGTCGCCTGCAGACGCCCGCTGCAGTCACAGTGAGTCGGGCATTGGAATGCATCGTGTTCTGCGTGCTTACGATATGCAAAGTAAGTAGCCACAGTACAGGAATGGATGTGTCAGGACTGAACCCACGACCTTCTGATTAACGTCAGTGAGACTAAACGACCTGTGCAAAAGAGCAGTGATGATCTGTCTGTAGTTAAGATGAAAAAGGATGAATGGAAGTGTGATCGAGTTGCCCGTTGGCTGTGATGAAAACTAAAGAAGGAACTATGATATTGTGAGCGTGGAATATTAGTATTATGACCATTTAGACAATATTTTATGTTACTGTATTAGCGAGACGCCATGCTGAAAGAAGTCTTAATGACAAACTTTTGGACTGGGTATGAATTATTTCCATGCCCACTTTGGTCAGATAAATGAACAATAGAGTGGGAGGCCTAATGAGAAATGCAACCTTAGGGAATGATGACTCATCCATCAGATTGGCTGTACATACACTGCACGTCGACAGCAGACACCTAGTGTGATCACTCTGAATAGAGGCTGACCACCGGATAAAAGGATAGGTGACTTTAATGACAAACGTGGTCAGAGAACGCAGCTCCTGCAAGGAGTGCCATGGTCACAGCGAGTCAGATGTGGACACAAGAGAATAAAGTAAGTGATCAGAATGTGTGCTTAGTCAGTGTGGAAGTCCAGTGTTACTTTCATGACGGCCGTAGCCAAAATGAGATGCTGCGAAATAAGAGTGGATTTACTGTCCGTAGTTGGATGTAGTTAATACGGGAGAGTGGGTGGGTGGGCTCTCTAAATGAAATAGCTGGCGGCGACACTCAATGCTGAATGTAAAGTGAAGGGGAACCTATGTGAAGACATAGAGGCTGCTCTTACATGGGGGAACTTCCAGCCCGCGGACCAGCTGGTTCGGAAGAATCGGCGAATCATTCGCGCGCTGTAGTTGCATAAACTCTTCGTCCGCGAACTGGCTTCAGAAGGATTCGGGAACCAGGATTGAGGTTCCCAGAGCGTGTAGTGGGAACCATCCCAAATCTTCGCCCTGATTGGCTAGTGAGAGAGAGCTTCTTCGCGCCTGGAGGTTTGTTTTGTGTAACACACACACACACACACACACACACACACACACACACACACACACATACACACACACACGCACACTCACACACACACACACACACATACACACACACACACACACACACACACACACACACACACACACACACACACACACACACACACACACACACACACACACACACACACACACACACACACACACACACAAACACACACACACACACACACACACACACACACACACACACACACACACACACACACACACACACACACACACACACACACACACACACACACACACACACACACACACACAAAATGTTTGCTTTTTTGACTCGCATGCGAAGCAAAAGTGAGTCTATGTACTCACCCGTTTCGTCCGTCCGGGCGTCCGGGCGTCCGTGAAAAACTGTAACGTTGGATTTTCTCGGAGACTATTAAGTCTATCAACACCCAATTTGGCATGATGGTGTATGATGACAAGGCGTCAAAAAACATACATAGTGACTTGACCTTGTTGCTTCAAGGTCAATGTCGCAGGGGCCGTAAATGTTGTCTAAAAAACAGCCATTTTTCACATTTTCCCAATCTTCTCTGAAGTTTTTGAGATTGGATACCTGACCTATATATGGTGCATAGGGCAAAGTAATTCCTATCTTTTGATACCAGTTTGACCTTGCTTCAAGGTCAAGGTCACAGGAGCTCTTTAAAGTTGGATTGTATACATATTTTGAAGTGACCTTGACCCTGAACTATGGAAGATAACTCTTCCAATCTTCATAACATTGTAGTATACTAAGTCACCCGTGTCGTCCGTCTGGGCGTCCGGGCGTCCAGGCGTCCTGTCATCCGTAAAAAACTTTAACGTTGGATTTTTCTCGGAGACTATTAAGTCTATGAACACCCAATTTGGCATGGTGGTGTAGGATGACAATGCGTACAAAAACATATATAGTGACTTGACCTTGCTTCAAGGTCAAGGTCACAGAAGCTCTTCAAAGTTGGATTGTATACATATTTTGAAGTGACCTTGACCCTGAACTATGGAAGATAACTGTTTCAAACTTAATACTTATGTGGGACACATGTTATACTTTCATCATGAGACACATTTGGTCACATATCATTAAGGTCATGGTCACTTTGACCCTTACGCGTCCGGGCGTCCTTTCATCCGTAAAAAACTTTAACGTTTGATTTTTCTCGGAGACTATTAAGTCTATGAACACCCAATTTGGCATGATGGTATAGGATGACAAGGCGTACAAAAACATACACAGTGACTTGACCTTGCTTCAAGGTCAAGGTCACAGGAGCTCTTCAAAGTTGGAGTGTATACATATTTTGAAGTGACCTTGACCCTGAACTATGGAAGATAATTCTTCCAAACTTCATAACATTGCAGTACACATGTTATACTTTCATCATGAGACACATTTGGTCACATATCATCAAGGTCAAGGTCACTTTGACTCTTATGAAATATGACCAAAATGGGGTAGTGAACCACTAAAAGTGACCATATCTCATGGTAGAAAGTGCCAATAAGCACCATTGTGCTTTCTATGTCTTGAATTAACAGCTTTGTGTTGCATGACCTTGGATGATCTTGACCTTGGGTCAAGTCACCTGTATTTTGGTAGGGAAAACGTGTAAAGCATTTCTTAGTGTATGATGTCATTGCTAGGTTTAGTTGTTTGGCCTTGAAGGTCACCTGAAGGTCAAGATCATGCAAAGGTCAAGGTCAAGCATGTGAGTCGTATGGGCTTTGCCCTTCTTGTTTCTTCTTTGGTTTGCATACAATGACTGAAACAATTAAAATATATCATAACCAAAGAACAGTATTAGAATCTTAAAGCTCTGTTGAATACATCAATAGTTAAGTTGATACATTATTCAGATCGGAAAGTGCGAAGTACCTTGGCCAAGTTCGGGCAGCTTGGTTTCGGCGGTGACGTATGCATGTGTTGTGAAGGTTCTGGAATGTACCAGAGCATGGTAGGACTATCGAGGTGATTACGTCAGTTACGTGACTTGGAGTAAATTCGTCGTGTCTGTCTCGTTACGTCATTCGCGAAGTTTCCGGACCGTGGAGTATGTTGGGCCCGGTTCTAGGATATTCTGGAATCTGTAGAGGGATATACAAGCAGGGCGCGCACATACTAGGATATTCTGGCATCTGTAGAGGGATATACAAGCAGGGCGCGCACATACTAGAGAAGACGAGAGCTCGAGAAGATACATGAGTGCGAAAAGTGCTCCTTTCTAAGGAGTGAGTCCTCGACGCCTTATGTGCCCGAGAGTGAAATGCACGCCAGAGTGTACACATATGATACGGCGTTCCAGGAGAGAACGCACAAGACAGATAAGGTGAAACCTTAAGAAGATAAGCGAGTGCGAAAAGTCCTCCATAAGGAGTGAACGAGTCCTTGACGGCCTTTGTGCCATAGAGCGAGGTGTACTCCACACAAGATACAGCTTGAGAAGAGAGCAAACGACGGTGACAGAAGACACGCCTAAGAGCACGGACAACAGCGATTGTGTCCTCTGAGAATCCGGTCTCGAGAGTGAAGTTTTCAGGGTAATGCTGATTACTGATTGTCATCGCTGTGTATCGACAGGTGCGAGAATAGAGTTTTGTCGAAAACGACCATCGGATTTTGTGAACTTCGACTCCCCGGCGCAAGCTAGGAGAACCCCCGTATTAACAGGACTTTGTGAAAGGAGACAAGTCGCAACACCTATATTTACAGTCTGTTACGAACCAAAGCCTGGATTCATCTGAACTACCGGACTCGAATAAGTTCGCAGGCGATCTATTTGTACGCAATTCCAGTTAAGAACAGGTTAAGGGTAACCCTATGATGTCCATTGTCAATGGTGGATGATGAACCTGTAAAATAATCATACTTGTCTGTCTTTTCAATACTCAACAATTGCACAAGTATTTCTTGTTCATGTCAGCACTGTCACTTGGGAAATAAAGAGTCTTGTGGACACATTTGCACATTAAGTTATCAAAATGACCCACAACTCAGTACAGACAATTGAAGATTTGGGGGAGGGGTTATGTAAATTTACTTCGGAGTCATAGCTATATAAAAAATATTCATCCTAGTACACAGTCCTGTGGTTTTGTTGATTTTTCTTTCTTTTTTTGACAAATCGTTTTTATTTTATCTACCTGTACGATCCGGCGACTGTCGAGATAGCCAGGCCAATCTGTTAATGCGTGTCTGCCAGATCTGTGTGCGGGCAAAGGGGACGGCACTCTGGTGGCCGGCGAGTTCTTCTGCGGGAGTTACCTGAAGTGTGAGATGGGGAAACCTACGCTGCTTTGCTGCCCCGAGGGCCAGGTCTTCTCCCAGCAGCAAGGCGCATGCGTCCTCTCAGACCGGAACTGCACTGCAGATTGCGGACTTGTCACGGAACGTGAGTACTTGGCGCGCGCGCGTGTTTTTGTGTATGTGTCTGTGTCTATGTGTACCGTATATGTGTGTTTTTGTCTCTGTGTGTGTCCGTGTGTTTGTTTGTGTGTGTGTGTGTGTGTGTGTGTGTGTCTGTGTGTTTGTGTGTGTACGTGTGTGTGTATACACGCGTGTTTGCTTGTTTGAGAGAGAGAGAGAGAGAGAGAGAGAGAGAGAGAGAGAGAGAGAGAGAGAGAGAGAGAGGTGGGGGGGGGGTGCGAGCATATGTGAGTGTATGATTCCATAGGCACTATATTTTGTTTGTGAATCAATGTACACAATCACCTCGAACGACAGATACTGCTGTAGATTTTTACATGTACATGCGCGCATACAGACATACGCATTCCTGCACACACACACACATTAACATTTTCACATGCCCGCGCAATCATAAGCGGATATAGAAACACCTTCACTCAAACCAAAGCTTGTGGGGATGGTTGTGGCAATGTCCATGATGGTAGTTGTGGCGGCGGTGGGGATGGCGCCACTGACACGTCACCTCGATGCCTGTCAGTCGTCACTGTCCTTTGTGCTGACCACGTGTGTGGATGCGTGGCAAGGTCAGCATCTCTCCTTTCTCCCTGACTAGAGGACCCACTCCAGGCATGCCGGGACCTGAAGCCACTCCAGGGAGACAAGTCCATGTACCAACAGTGGGTGGAAGGGCAAGGTTACATCAACGCCAGCTGTTCCCAGGGTCTGTGGTTTGATCCCAGGACGTGCAAGTGTGACTATATGACAGGTCTGTCACTGATGTTCACTCTGACTTTCTTCTGTGGTGTTTCTTGTTTGTAATGATTTGTTGTATCTACAGTTAAAAGTAAGGCAATTAGTACATGTAAATTCATAATATTAAACTTTCATTGCATGTGAGATGCCGTGTAATTGAAAAATTAAATGATATCTTGCAAAGTGTATGGATATTAATTATGCAAATGCAAATTCTGTTATATTGTTTTATTACACGCATGACTTAGAATGTTTACATAAGCATGCATTGCCCATTTAGGATTTAGTTCAAAGTTCTAACGAAAATGCTAACTGTACTTCATACGCACTGCCTCCCACGCAATGATTTCATGAGAAGACGTACAAATGGGCTGTTGCAGTTAAAGGAAATTTCTTCGCCTTTGCAGTAAACGTCACGACGATGGCTCCCAATACCAGCACCACGCCAGGTAGGAGGAAGGTCTCCACAGTGCTCGCCTTTGTAGGGACCCGTGCTCCCCTTTGTAGGGACCCGTGCTCCCCTTTGTAGGGACCCGTGCTCCCCTTTGTAGGGACCCGTGCTCCCCTTTGTAGGGACCCGTGCTCCCCTTTCTAGGGACCCGTGCTCCCCTTTGTAGGGACCCGTGCTCCCCTTTGTAGGGACCCGTGCTCCCCTTTGTAGGGACCCGTGCTCCCCTTTGTAGGGACCCGTGCTCCCCTTTGTAGGGACCCGTGCTCCCCTTTGTAGGGACCCGTGCTCCCCTTTGTAGGGACCCGTGCTCCCTTTGTAGGGACCCGTGCTCCCCTTTGTAGGGACCCGTGCTCCCCTTTGTAGGGACCCGTGCTCCCCTTTGTAGGGACCCGTGCTCCCCTTTCTAGGGACCCGTGCTCCCCTTTGTAGGGACCCGTGCTCCCCTTTGTAGGGACCCGTGCTCCCTTTGTAGGGACCCGTGCTCCCCTTTGTAGGGACCCGTGCTCCCCTTTGTAGGGACCCGTGCTCCCCTTTGTAGGGACCCGTGCTCCCCTTTGTAGGGACCCGTGCTCCCCTTTGTAGGGACCCGTGCTCCCCTTTGTAGGGACCCGTGCTCCCCTTTGTAGGGACCCGTGCTCCCCTTTGTAGGGACCCGTGCTCCCCTTTGTAGGGACCCGTGCTCCCCTTTGTAGGGATCCGTGCTCCCCTTTCTAGGGACCCGTGCTCCACAGTGCTCCCCTTTGTAGGGACCCGTGCTCCCCTTTGTAGGGACCCGTGCTCCACAGTGCTCCCCTTTGTAGGGACCCGTGCTCCCCTTTGTAGGGACCCGTGCTCCCCTTTGTAGGGACCCGTGCTCCCCTTTGTAGGGACCCGTGCTCCCCTTTGTAGGGACCCGTGCTCCACAGTGCTCCCCTTTCTAGGGACCCGTGCTCCCCTTTGTAGGGACCCGTGCTCCCCTTTGTAGGGACCCGTGCTCCCCTTTGTAGGGACCCGTGCTCCCCTTTCTAGGGACCCGTGCTCCCCTTTGTAGGGACCCGTGCTCCCCTTTGTAGGGACCCGTGCTCCCCTTTGTAGGGACCCGTGCTCCCCTTTGTAGGGACCCGTGCTCCCCTTTGTAGGGACCCGTGCTCCCCTTTGTAGGGACCCGTGCTCCCCTTTGTAGGGACCTGTGCTCCACAGTGCTCCCCTTTGTAGGGACCCGTGCTCCCCTTTGTAGGGACCCGTGCTCCCCTTTGTAGGGACCCGTGCTCCCCTTTGTAGGGACCCGTGCTCCACAGTGCTCCCCTTTGTAGGGACCCGTGCTCCCCTTTGTAGGGACCCGTGCTCCCCTTTGTAGGGACCCGTGCTCCCCTTTCTAGGGACCCGTGCTCCCCTTTCTAGGGACCCGTGCTCCCCTTTCTAGGGACCCGTGCTCCCCTTTGTAGGGACCCGTGCTCCCCTTTGTAGGGACCCGTGCTCCCCTTTGTAGGGACCCGTGCTCCCCTTTGTAGGGACCCGTGCTCCCCTTTGTAGGGACCCGTGCTCCCCTTTGTAGGGACCCGTGCTCCCCTTTGTAGGGACCCGTGCTCCCCTTTGTAGGGACCCGTGCTCCCCTTTGTAGGGACCCGTGCTCCCCTTTGTAGGGACCCGTGCTCCCCTTTGTAGGGACCCGTGCTCCCCTTTGTAGGGACCCGTGCTCCCCTTTGTAGGGACCCGTGCTCCCCTTTGTAGGGACCCGTGCTCCCCTTTGTAGGGACCCGTGCTCCCCTTTGTAGAGATCCGTGCTCCCCTTTGTAGGGACCCGTGCTCCCCTTTGTAGAGATCCGTGCTCCCCTTTGTAGGGACCCGTGTTCCATGTATTTTTTGTACCTACATGCTTGAGTGTCAATGGACATCAGCAAGAAAGAATTATAAAGAGGGAACCTTGTCATATTTTTTCTTTTGTCTGAACACTGTCAGTGCTCTCTGTATTTGTCTATTCCTTTATTTTACTCTATATGTATTTCACTTTTTCACTTTCACTCATTTTCTTTTATTCTGTTTCTCTCTCTCTCTCTCTCTCTCTCTCTCTCTCTCTCTATATATATATATATATATATATATATATATATATATATATATAATATATCTTAAAAGTTATTTCCTCTAATATGTGTGTGGTAAGATGTACATAGGACACTTCTATCAAAGTCCTTCATGTAACCTACACTGTTCCCAGTTACTGTATTTCGTGCCTGCGTACTCACACTTGTGTAAACATGTACACATCCACATGCATGCACATGAATGCACCTGCATTCACAAGTGTGCAAAGAACATGCACACAGTCGGCCTGATAATTATAAATACACGACGTACGAGCATTTTTTTTGCGCGCCCCAAAACGCGCACACACGATTACAACTCATACCGCCATTTTCCTCTACAACTTCCTTCTTCCCCGTGCCTCTCCTCCTGACGTCACTTCTGACGTTCGCAATGTGATGTCATGTCGACTCTGCACAGCCGGTTGCCTGCCCGCTGCAAACTACTCGTTCGACGCTGACGAAGATACGTCATCAGTGAGACTGGTGGGCGTTGTCAAGGAGAATGGCGTCCTTCGTTTCCCCGGCAACGCCTACGCAAGTCTCGCGCGCTTCGCTAATGACGACTTCCGGGACAGGCTGCAGGTAAGTACAGGCTACAAAAGTCCCAGGTGAACTCGGCCACTTTGGGTTGTGACTGCACACAAACCCTTGTTTCCATAAGCTTATTAAAGCTCTAGTCCTGTGATCTGGGACACATCCTTCAGTACACAGGACTTGAATGCCTCTCTCCAGATCGAGATCGACGTACTACTTCCCACTGCTACTGGAGGCTCTCGCCCCACCCACCCACACATCCTTCAGTACACAGGACTTGAATGCCTCTCTCCAGATCGAGATTGACGTAATACTGCCCAATGCTACTGGAGGCTCTAGCGGCAACCAGACGCTGCTGTCCAACTGCTACATGGCCAATGACAACACCCAGGGCGACTGCTACCCGCCTTCCATCTACATCGGGCTACACTTCGGCCAGACACCCGGGGTGAATGCCTTCGTCCTCACTGACAGTGCTGGGCAGTGGGTGTCTGTTCCTGCTTTCAAGTCGGTGAGAACAACGTTTTGTGTTTGGGCTGATGACGCCTGTTTTCAATGAAGGCAGAGTGACCATTCACACGCGAAAAGTTTTGTAGCCTCTTATTTTGAACTTTTTAGTGATGAACGGTACTTGAAGCATAGACCCCAGGACGGGGGTAGATGGGCCCTTGGACTATCCATCCACCCCTAAGCGCTTTGTAGGAGCTGGGGGCCCAGGGGAGTCGAGACTTGACTCTTGCTCGAGCAGCTCTAGTGATCGGAGGCCTTACATAGCCTATAAAGACTGATGGGCAGTAACACTTGAACCTATTTCAAAGTTTTGAATCACTTTGTGTAACTGCTAAGTAAATCGTACTGAAATCGCGAAATAGGATTTATAATACACAAAGCAAATTCAATTGCTAAAAGCTGGTGTAATTCTATTAACGTTGTGGCCTTATAGAACCTACAAGGCTGATTGGCGCTTAGGCTTCACCGATCCATCCATCCATCCATCCATCCGTTGATGGGGAAAAGAATAGGCCCACTGCATTTCCCTATGCGATTCGCATAAGGCAAATAACTGGGATATCAAATTTGACTTGTTCCTACTGTAACCAGCTCTAATGATTGTTCGTGTGTAATGGTGTTAAACAGCCTTTGAAGGCTGACAGGTTGTAAAACCCCAATCACTTGAACTTTAGATGTACTCGTCTGTACAGAGTCCTAACTTATCAAACACCAATACAATGTCAGTTCGACTGTTCAATCGCTTCGTTTGATTGAAATGTTTTAGCGACAAAAATGAAAATTGTGCCAGGATGTGCAGGTATGATAAAGGAGTTACTTTGACGGACAGACTTAAACAGTTGAAATACTACTCTATGTCGACCTCGTGTGTAGATATTACATGATCAGTGCCTCTCCTCTCTCCCCGATTGCAAGGACACCTGCAAGTATGTGTAATCCCCATGCCTCACGCACCTATTGAATTCACGTGTGATGTGTGGCTGCTGATTGCTTGCCAGGGCAACGCGACCAGGGTGACCCTACGCTATGATGGAGTCAACGTGTCCTTGAAAGTCCAGGACACTGAAGACAAAAAGTCACTGAAGGGTGAGAGACTTTCTCTTCAGGGTCCTCTTTTTTATGGCTAATAATCTGTACTTACCCAGAAAATTGTTTTAAAAAACAACTAACAGGCGTTTCAAGCGTTAATCATTAGATGCGCCCACTTCAACTCCAACTGCCAACAAGAATGGCTGGCATCAATGTGGAAGAGATACTTTTCGGTGGTGCAGCTACGCAATTTGTATTCATTCCCTTGTTTTCACAACTCACCAATATTTGCAAGGTGACCTGTATGGAAAATATCTTCATTCGTTTTAAGTGGCACAGACAATTTGTACTTTTCCTGTCCTTGCTGACCCTTGCTTGCTGACCCGTGCTTGCTGACCCGTGCTTGCTGACCCGTGCTTGCTGACCCGTGCTTGCTGACCCGTGCTTGCTGATCCTCCAGGCCTGGTGAGGAAGAAGCAGTCCACGCTGTTTCTTGGCCGACGTGCCAGACTCTCAGACGGCTTCTTTGTGGGGGCTGTAGACGAGGTACGTTGCTTCGTCCTTCCTCCCGCGATTACATCATCCTTTCCAGTCTTACATATCGTTTCCTTCATCACCAAAAAAGTCATGAGTGGCCATACTCTGCCAAAGCAATGTACTATAGACATTCAGCAAGGACCTGTCAATGTACTATAGACATTCAGCAAGGACCTGTCAGTGTACTATAGACATCCAGCAAGGACCTAGGAGTGTACTATAGACATTCAGCAAGGACCTGTCAGTGTACTATAGACATTCAGCAAGGACCTGTCAGTGTACTATAGACATTCAGCAAGGACCTGTCAGTGTACTATAGACATTCAGCAAGGACCTGTCAGTGTACTATAGACATTCAGCAAGGACCTGTCAGTGTACTATAGACATTCAGCAAGGACCTGTCAGTGTACTATAGACATTCAGCAAGGACCTGTCAGTGTACTATAGACATTCAGCAAGGACCTGTCAGTGTACTATAGACATTCAGCAAGGACCTGTCAGTGTACTATAGACATCCAGCAAGGACCTAGGAGTGTACTATAGACATCCAGCAAGGACCTAGGAGTGTACTATAGACATTCAGCAAGGACCTGTCAGTGTACTATAGACATTCAGCAAGGACCTGTCAGTGTACTATAGACATCCAGCAAGGACCTAGGAGTGTACTATAGACATTCAGCAAGGACCTGTCAATGTACTATAGACATTCAGCAAGGACCTGTCAGTGTACTATAGACATTCAGCAAGGACCTAGGAGTGTACTATAGACATTCAGCAAGGACCTGTCAGTGTACTATAGACATTCAGCAAGGACCTGTCAATGTACTATAGACATTCAGCAAGGACCTGTCAGTTCAAGTACCTTCACAGCATTGTGTCAACAACCACCGTCCTTCTACGTATAGGGAACTCATCTTTACCACTTTGGGGATTTTGCCGGTGTTGTGTCCAAACACTAGAACATATTTTTCTGGAAGTGCCAAATAATCCAAGATTTCTTATCCAAACTACCGTAATATCTAGATAACATAGAGGCAACATTTCAAAAAAGCAAGTATCCTATATTCTTTGGATATACGTTGGCCTCTCCCATTGTAAATCTTGTTTTAGTCTTGACAAATGTGTGTGTGTGTGTGTGTGTGTGTGTGTGTGTGTGTGTGTGTGTGTGTGTGTGTGTGTGTGTGTGTGTAAGTGTGTGAGTGTAAATTCAAATGCCTTAATTATAAAGCATCTCTAGAATCTTTCAGGCAGGTTCTCTTGGCTACATGTAGATTAAAAGAAAGAATTGCTTTTAGAAATGGAACACTGGATAAATTTCAGAGCAAGTGGTCACCGATATTACCACTATGAATGCAACACTATAACCAGAAAAGACCCTTCTCCCAACACCTCCTGATCTTGTTTCTTCATCCCCACCCACCTCCACCCCCATCCACCCCCTCCCATTCCAGATCTCATCTTTCTCCTCTTCCCCCAGGTTTACAGCATAGTACCTGTATGAACAAGTCTGCTTTATTCTTCATCACTTCTTTTCAACTATTGTTACTTTGTGCGCAAACTCTTCGATGTAAGGTCTTTGTACCAAGGATTCATTTCGAGCCAGCCATGTGTATGTATCTTCCTTTCTGAATTAGGAAAACTTTTGAATAAGATTAATTTTAAAAGTGATGAGTATCAATGTATTCTTCAAGAGCATTTGACACAGTGTGACATTTCTTTTTCAGGTCAAGATCTATAAGTGCATTCCGAATGCGTAAAACTGCTGCGACACAGAGTGACTGCTGATTACTTCATGCAAGTGTTAAAAAACCCAACATCTTTCTTTAAGAAGGGCATTTGCATCGATAGTATGATGGTCAAGCAACAAGTTCTTTACACACAAAATATCTGGATTACTCTCGATGATAGCAACAAACAGTAAAAAAATAAAAGTTTCTTAAGAAAAAAATTGTCTGTCATTTTGTGAGCTAAATCACGACACAACTTTTATGTCTCCGCGCCGGAACGCACTGAAACAGCAACAAGGGCAGCAGGTGACAATGAACGAAATACAATTGCACAAGATCCTTTTCCGCTCCATGAATTTAAAATGTTCTGCGTTTTCATCGTCGTTTCACTTCGTGAAATGAACGAACCACTAAGACTACTACTGTCACAAATACAACCTTAAACAGGATTCGCGCCTCTGCTGCCGTTTGCCGCTGAAGAGTACTACACTAGGTGTGGCAACAGCAGACTGAGATGTCAGGTCAAGTCACTCGCCTCCTGCATCGACATGGCAATAACCAGCTCTTTATCATCTTCAGTCCACAACTGTATCATCGGGTTACAAGTGCTCTTCTCAAGCAGTCCAAATGTCTGTCAGTGTCTGCCAGTTCACTCGTGTGGCTTTCCTCTCCTCAGAGAGACTGATGTTGAATTCCCCATGGCTTTTCCCCTACAAACTCCGACGAGTTTATTGCAAACAGGATGTCATGTAAATTCAACAGCTCGAGGCGTGTCTGCCAAACCCACACGAATGCTCAAAGCCTTGAAAGGTTCAGGGCATGACAACAAAAAAACGACATTTGTCCTAAGACAGACCTAAAGTCTGATCAGTCCAATTTAGTCAATGGAGTGAACATGCAAAGCAGGCAACAGTGGCAGCATTATTCCCACTGGGAGGACAACTCGCATCCAGAGATCCCTGGAGGTTACAACTTTGCTCCTCAAAAGGTACATGTATACTTCCTCTCCAATACTTCTCCTGCAATGATAAATCGCTAGCAAAGCAAAGCATGAAATTTACACCGAGATGGTCAAGATAACAACAAATTATACATATGTGTACGAACCATAACATGTAAAACGTTCAATGCCCTAAAACAGACATTTAATGGGGTTTTTTTGCCTCGGCTGTCTATCAGGCCAACAGAGGAGTTAAGATTTTTTTTTAAGCTCCACACATTTACATTATGGATGGATGAAGTCAGAGGCCCGTTCCGATTTGTCTTTTTAACGGAGGGGTTCAAGGTCAGCTGGTCCAATATCCATGCAAACTAAAAGAATAGGACTTACAGTTACACTGATTATTTTCCGCTAACATTATCAGGTCAGAGGGAGACGGTCTACTTTTCTACATGTACAGCTTGAGGTGTTTCTGTCGACCCCTCTGTTCCAAGTGGAGCCACACGCACAAAGTTTGGAGCCCTGTGTACGATGGACTGTCCAATCTTGCTGATCACAAACGCTGTGACGTCATTGGGGTCAGGTGACCCTTGACCCTGCTCAAGGTGAAGGGCGGCGTAGATCTTGGGCAGGAAGAGGAAGGCCAAAGCTACGCTCTCGTTCAGCAGCACAGCGGCCGCTAGAAGCACTGCGGAAGTAGAGCCAGAGTTACCGGTCTTGTCCTTAATTATGATAAATGCAGCTAGACATTGAGGTTAATTTGCTCACACCATATCTGACGGTAGGTATACCGATGACAGTACACATGGCAAAGATAGCCTCCGACATTCAAATGCCTACAGTAATATATTCGCCCGTATAATTGCATGTCTGCTGGAGTGAACACACACGCTTGTTAAATCCTGACAGCTACATATGAGGCCTTTTCGACATATGAAATAAAGTGTTCGAGAGTTGGTTAGGTGAGGGTACAATATCATCTCTTGGCAGGGAGCGTGAGACAGGGTTGAGGTGAACACACACCTGAACAACCACGCTCGGTCACCCACTCTACACGTGTACAGACTGTCCAATGTTTCTTTCCCAGCAGGCACAAGCAGACACACTTAACTTGTTGACAGAGAGTGTTTTCTGACCAAAGTGAAATAACTATTCAAAGACAGCGTCTGATAAAAGTAATATCTCAAATGTGCACTGAGTGTTTGGTGTGCATAGGGTTAACATACATGTACGACCACACTGAATCAGTCATCTCACCTGTACGCAGGTAATGTCTGGCCGAGGTGAAGTAGGCGGGAACAAAGGCCAGCCACAGTACGAGAGTGGTGTACACACACATGGAGATGAAGCGCGTCTCGTTAAAGGCGTCAGGCAGCTTCCTGGCCTTAAAGGCCACCACGGAGCAGGCCCCTACCAGGGCCAGGTTGTAGGCCAGGAAGGCTGAGATGACTTCCAGAGGAAAGTCGCACGTCAGCTCCACGTATTTTGCAGCCACTGAAGGCATCTCAAGCCTGGGGTCTGGGTTGTACAGTATCAGAAGCACCGTGCTCAGCACCACCTGAAACAAGACAAAGAGCATGGCGATGAAGGGAGAAAAGGACACTCGGGAAAGTGCAAATCGATTTGAGGTCCAGATATGGATAATAAAACTATGTATTTAAAAAAACCACTGTCTTTGCCTTTAACTTGCGGTGAAATTGGTTCCTTGAAGGCTCTGATGTCTCATGTTTCCGTGGAACTGATTAATTTTTTAAGTATCTGTTCTGTCATAGTACCCTCTTGCTTTCATTTGCTAAAATGTACATGGTGAAAACCCAGCCCGGATGCGGACTGCACCATGGATGAAAGGTGAGTTGTGGATGTACGAGGAAAGCGTCAAAACCACACAGGCATGCTCGGGGATGCACACAAAAAACGAATGCACGCAACATAAAATACACAAACACACGCATTCATCACAAATACACATCACAAACACACACACACACACACACACACACACACACACACACAGATGCACGCACGCACACACGCATACACACACAAAACATATCACAAACATATGACACACTCACGCACACACCATCTCTAACAAAAACGCGCGAACGCGCGTGCGTGCACACACACACACACACCATATCCAAAACATATCACGCGCGAGCGCACACGCACACGCACGCACACACACACACACATATCACACACTCAAGCACATACCATCTCAAACACACACGCACACACACACACACACACTCACAAGCACATATACATACTCTCTCTCTCTCTCTCTCTCTCTCTCTCTCTCTCTCTCTCTCTCTCTCTCTCTCTCTCTCTGAAAGATACGCCCAGAGAATGCCATGCCACCTACCTGTCCTGAGATAAGACTGCCAGCAATGAGGATCTGCGCTTGGGGGCTGATGAAACGAGGGCGGAGCTGGGCCGTGGCCCCACTTTGAAAGATCCTGAAGATCCTGACAGCCCGGGTGAGTAAGGGGGCGTACAGGGTGCTGAAACTCAAGCCGAAGCAGAACCAGCCTGCAGCGCAGGCAGGTCGAGACGGCGGCAGAAGCAGCACAGCGACCGTGGTGTAGCCACATAGCACGCCTCCCAGCATCAGACAGCCCAGCTCTCGACTGGACGCCTTGATTGCGCGTGCGTGACGGTGACGTAGGTACAATGTCAAGATAGCGGTCGTTGCTAGGAGGCCAAGCGCGGCCAGAGCCAATAGTAAAGCGGGGGCGGGATCGCTGAGCTGGAGGGAGGTGGAAGGAATTGGGGCGCATGACGTCAGATTGCTGGCAGGGTCCGGCCACGTGAAGAGCGGACAGGGCTGTGGTGTCGAAACAAAAAAAATGTTTAACGTAACTTGTGTTGGGAAAAATATACTCCATCTTTTACATACCAACCCACCCAGCCCCACCCACACTTTTTTTTGCTTCACTGATGAATTGTCGATATTTTATTTAAATGAATGAAAACAAGGCATTCACACATTTGCGCACTCACGCACACACATAGGCATTTTACACACACACACACACACACACACACACACTCATTCATGTGCAAACATTAGAGCAGATGCAGTTAGTGCGCGCATGTGCAGACAAACGTATTTGAACATACATGGGTTTACATTTACAAACGTACATCCATTTACACACACACACCACACACACACACACACACACACACACACACACACACACACACACACACACACACACGTTCAAACACGCACGCATTTACACACCCATACTCACACACACACACATTCAAACACGCATGCATTTACACAGAAAGACACAGACACAAACACACACGTTCAAACACGCACGCATTTACACAGAAAGACACACAGACACAAACACACACGTTCAAACACGCACGCATTTACACAGAAAGACACACAGACACAAACACACAGACACACACACACACACACACACACACACACACACACACACACGTTCAAACACGTACGCATTTACACACCCATACTCACACACACACACACATTCAAACACGCATGCATTTACACAGAAAGACACACACACACACACACACGTTCAAACACGCACGCATTTACACAGAAAGACACACAGACACAAACACACACGTTCAAACACGCACGCATTTACACACATAGACACACACACACATATTCAAACACGCACGCATTTACACACAAAGACACACAGACACACATAGACACGGACTCGCCTTGCAGTCCGTGCTGTTTGCCTCGATGATTTCGTTGTCTCTGCACGCCTTGCACGTCCAACAACACGCATTCTCTCGGAACAGCTTCAGGGATCCGGCAGGACACGGCGGGCTGCACACAGACTCGGGCACCGTGTTAGCCAATCCGGGGTCCACGTGCTCCCACGTGATCTCCGCAAGCCATGTGATCTGTGACGTGTCGGGGTCCACAATGGCCACAGGCTTGTGTTCCAGTCCGAGTGCCTCGTCACTCCTTGGCAGCACCTGGACACAGACAGGGTGTGTGTCCGTCACGTGTAGCATTACCTGACGTGCATGTGCGTGCGTGCTGTCTAGCCTCTCTGTGAGTCCGCGCGCGCAAGCGCTTGCGCGTGCCTTCATGTGTGTTTGTGTACATGTACTTGCGTGTGCCTTCATGTGTGTTTGTGTACATGTACTTGCGTGTGCCTTCATGTGTGTTTGTGTACATGTACTTGCGTGTGCCTTCATGTGTGTTTGTGTACATGTACTTGCGTGTGCCTTCATGTGTGTTTGTGTACATGTACTTGCGTGTGCCTTCATGTGTGTTTGTGTACATGTACTTGCGTGTGCCTTCATGTGTGTTTGTGTACATGTACTTGCGTGTGCCTTCATGTGTGTTTGTGTACATGTACTTGCGTGTGCATAATAATTTCGTGCCACGCATCCTGTCACCGTCTACAGAAATACTGACCCTGCGAGCTGTACCCAGCAGCCCTGGACACTCACTTGCTCTATGTGGAATGGGGAGGCGGCGTTGCCCTCCTCGTCAAAGTGCATCCTGCCGCTCTGTCCCTGGAAGTCCACCTGCTTCAGCTGCTGCAGCAGCTCGGGCGCCTTCACGCATCGCCGTGCCGCCATCCCCGTGGCGTTGGGGCATCTGTGTCGATCAAGGACAACTTTTAATTGGTAGGCTTTCTTGACGTCATGCAAGATTCCATATGGGACATGAAGCCTAAACAATACTGAGGACAACTTTTCATTGGTAGGCTTTCTTGACGTCATGCAAGACTCCACATGGGACATGAAGCCTAAACAATACTGAGGACAACTTTTCATTGGTAGGCTTTCTTGACGTCATGCAAGACTCCACATGGGACATGAAGCCTAAACAATACTGAGGACAACTTTTCATTGGAAGGCTTTCTTGACGTCATGCAAGATTCCACATGGGACATGAAGCCTAAACAATACTGAGGACAACTTTTCATTGGTAGGCTTTCTTGACGTCATGCAAGACTCCACATGGGACATGAAGCCAAAACAATACTGACCTTGGACTCCACTCTGGCACGTCTGATTTTTGCTACATAATGTCCGACTTGTGTATTTTCTGTATTTCTGTGATCCTTTTGTAGTATGACTGTTAAAAAAGAGACTAAATACGTTGCAGGTTGCACCGTGACTCCTATCTGGTTAACAGAGAGTTAAATATCGTTTCTGAGTGGAATTACATCATAATGATGGAGTTTTATGGCCTATCAGGCCTTGATGGCTATTTACGGCAATTGGTTATTCATTAACCCCCTGTGAGTTGAGGGTAAGAGTTGACCCACCGTGTCTCCCCACGCGATTCGTAAGAGGCGAATAATTAGGGAAATCGTGACTTGATTTGCGTTTAAACTATTATGTGATTGTCGTGCTTAATGGCTTCATACAGCCTACAAAGGCTGGTTGGCCGTAAAACTCCATCCATCCATTAAATTCTTCATTAAAAGGTCACATTAAATAACAGTTCTCATATTTTTTCAAGACGAACCTTTTTTGCATAAGGACGTGCAGAGCATGCGCAAACGCATGCACTGCGTCAATTCCAGCGGTCACCGAGCGCGACGGGGTGAAGTTCACATCGAGAATGAGTTTAAGGTCATCAGCACAGTGGTCGGGGGCGCTGTCGTTCAAGGAGCAGCGGAAATGGTGTTCCCAGAACTCGGCAAACCAGGGGTTCTGGGAGGCGTTGCTGGGATGCAGTTCTGCAAAATGGCGACTAAAGGCCAAGGACGGTTTGCTGTAGAAGGTAAAGGTCAGGGCGCCGTAGACAAGCTCCGTGAAGTAGGTCTGGTCGCGGGTGGAAGTGGCCCAGCCGTCACTGCCCAGCCAGATGAACCTGCGACGTCCTGGGTCCTGTTTTTTTACTGCCTGCAGTACACCTGTAAACACATTGGGCAAATGGGCGCCTGTCAGCAGTAAAACACCCTGGTTAAGGAAGTCATTTCAGAATCAGTCTTAATGAATCTGATTTTGTGCACCACACGGCAGAGTAGTTATCAACTTACATACCCTCTTGGAAGGAGACTGGTGGCTGTGGTGGAGGAATCATCAGCATTTCGACATTTTGCAGCTTGTGTTGAAGGCAACGTTTCTTTACAATACGCAATTTGCGGTACTTTGGCTTATATCGTGTCATTTTACTTCGTCCAGCGCGTCGTTCTGGTCCAGCTCGCAGTTCCACAAAGCCCATACACAGAGGGGAGGGGCAGGTGTCAAACTACGTGTTTCTGAACACAAGATAAGGTTGACCAACTGAGTATGAGGAAGTTATAGGCAGAGACAAGCTTTCGGAGTGCAAACAATTGGTCAACTTTCTCTTGTTCCCCAAAGCCTACGATATTGGTCCCTAGAAGAAATTCTTGCTCTGTATGAGTGTTTACTCCTCCAGTATTATTTTATTGGTTGGAACTGCTTCATGCTAACAGCCGAAGGGATGTGCCAGGGCTTCTTACGTGAGCAATCAGCAATCCACCTGTTAGAGGTGCTGTGAGAGCAAACACAATTTGCAATTGCCTTCAGGTTGCCCTGAGTCAACCCCAAAGGTAACCTAGTGCTCCAGGCACTGAACTCGTCTGGCTACTCCTCTCCACTCGAATTCTCCCAGGTGGCACTTGCAGGGGCTGGGGATCGCCCAGCAACAGAAGACTTACAGCTATGAGTTGGAGCGGATGCAGGGTTTCTCTAGGGGCAGCAACGTATGTGAATGTGGACTCGGCGTGATAGCTCGGGATGAAGTGTCCACGAAAGATTGTGTCCTCACGACAGGAAACTTTCTCCGCGATTCCAGGTCGCAGTACGAAAGTCGCCGACGCTGCTCGTCTACCCTACGTGTTTGTACTGGGCCTCGGACCGCGGGAACCTCTCCATCTGTCCGCCCCAACATCGTCTACGCATGTTTGGCGTTGCCACTGCAATCGCCATTAACGCCCCCACAGCTTGCCCACAGTCCACTTGTTGCAATTTTGTGGTGGAGATAAATCTTAATGGAGCTCAGAGTTTGCACTGGTCCTCGTCCCGAACACGCCTACTTGTAAGATCGTCTTTTGCACACGGTTTACGGGGTTAGGATCCCATTATCATAGTATTGCCTTTTAGTTGGAACAAGATTATTGTGATGGTGATGATGATGAATGGAGTTTACGGCCTATCAGCTTTTGTAGCCTATATACAGCCAATGATCACGAACAAGCTCAAGCACTAGTGAAGTAAGAGCAAGTCAAGGCACTATTTCCCTCTTCAGTCGCCTCTTACAAATCGCGAAGGGAGACGTGGCGGGTCTGTTCTTACCCCCAACCCACAGGGAGACGTGGCGGGTCTGTTCTTACCCCCAACCCACAGGGAGACGTGGCGGGTCTGTTCTTACCCCCAACCCACAGGGAGACGTGGCGGGTCTGTTCTTACCCCCAACCCACAGGGAGACGTGGCGGGTCTGTTCTTACCCCCAACCCACAGGGAGACGTGGTGGGTCTGTTCTTACCCCCAACCCACAGGGAGACGTGGTGGGTCTATTCTTACCCCCAGTCCACAGGTAGACGTGATGGGTCTATTCTTACCCCCAACCCACAGGGAGACGTGGTGGGTCTATTCTTACCCCCAACCCACAGGGAAACGTGATGGGTCTATTCTTACCCCCAACCCACAGGGAGACGTGATGGGTCTATTCTTACCCCCAACCCACAGGGAGACGTGGTGGGTCTGTTCTTACCCCAACCCACAGGGAGGGGTGGTGGGTCTGTTCTTACCCCAACCCACAGGGAGACGCAGTGGGTCTATTCTTACCCCCAACCCACAGGGGGGGTGGAGGAAGAACGGTCTGGCCAAAAAATTAAGATTGCATTGCGAATTCGGGAGATGGGGAGGAAGGGAAATGTTATGCATGTTTACAATTAGTCAAAAACCGTAATACATGTGATTTGGCTCTAACCCGTAAACAATACATTATTTCGTTTACCTGTTTCCAGTCAATCCTTGTCCTGACTGACACTTGATACCAATTTCAATCTCAGATGAACATTCATTCAATTGTCAGGGAAGACAGCCTAAGATTGATTAAACGAAAATTCCCATCGACTCACCTCTGACCTGCTCGGAACCAGTAAAGAGGATGACGACGCGGGCGTTGCTATGCGACAAGAGCTGTGTGGCGATGACGTCATATTCCTCTGACGTGGAGTCCATGTGACAACGCGCAGCCACTGCCACGCACACGCTCGAGCCACGTGCCAGCTCGCGCAGGTGCAGTAGCGCGCTCTCGCCATAGCTGTCGTCTGAGTACACCATGGACACGTAGCGCCAGTCGTGTTCCAGGAGGAAGCTAAACATGGCGTCGATCTGAGGCAAGGAGAGACAAGGACAGTGGAAGATGAATGAATAATGGTCGAAAAGTAAATGCTTAACACTGTCTCTTTTACTGTCCAAAGTAAGTTTTTAAAAAACTGCGTATCACACACGATAACAAAGACTGATACACAAGAGTAGAGGTTTGCTGTGATCTGTTACATGCAAAAAATTGGAGGGTTAGGGGGGGTGGGAGGGGGGGGGGAGGAGGTGGGGGGGGGGCTCCAGCGCCTAATGAGTAAAGAAATCGCTGGCACCTAGTGTTAGCGTGAGTCCCTTGCCCAGTGTTTTCTATACAATGCATCACATCGGCACACAGATGGAGCATCCAAGTTGTATGCAACATAGTATTTTTGGCATCACGAAGAAGATGAAAACGTGGCAGATTAATTAAAGGAATGTCAAGTATAGGGGGATTTCTAGACGTCGTTGTGTATGAACGGTGCTGTTTGTACCTGAAATCAATGAATGAAGTCCCTTGCCTTCTTTGTGTTTAAACCGATCAGTGGCACAAAGTGACAACATTAGGTGTGAACGACAGCACGACATCAGTGGATCAAGCCACAAGATTCCAAAGATCACACCATTCCAGTGGACAAAGGAGATATGAACCCACACAGTCTTCAAAAAAGAAGTTCTCGAGTGAAGAGAAATAACTATTATCAAGAATAGAAGACGCTGCCGTAACAGAGTAATGAGTTAAGGGCTAACAGTAGCCTTAACTACCACAGCTACCCTGGTTATGGATCTTTACAGCGCTCTGACCTAGAGGTTTGGTGTAAATGAAGTCAGGCGCGACGAACTTTGAG
>JAWQFJ010033817.1:77500-78718 GCA_034096865.1 Theodoxus fluviatilis
ACAATTAGCACTAGGCCTTGAATCAAATCGTCGTACGAGATCTTACGTTGACTGCAAATGTACAACAGTGCCGCGTGATTGTGTCGACATTCAGTTAGTTCGCTGGGCCCGTATTCACAACGGCGATTTATCTTTTTAACACTCGATTTATCCCCTATCCCCGCGTTATCTTGATCGGTTAGATAAGGTACGCTCGTCAGAGGATCCTAGGTTGCGCTTTGCTATATATACTGCTTTCTTTGTCGTCTCTTCGATTCTCTTAGATCGTAGATGACGTCATGAGATTACGTCAAAGCGGAACAGGCAGTTGGAATCGTCTGAGTTTAGAGACAAGGGTAGTGAATTAGGCAGTACAGTAGTCGCCGCTTATTAAAAACACATTGGGACCGAACAAAAGTGTTTTTAATAAGCGGCGTTTTTATTAACCGTTTGCTTGTTGAACATGTCCATCAGTAACGAAGTAAATCCGGACCTTACCAACTGTATTTAAAAAACGGCTGTTTTTATTAACCGCGTGTTTTATAAGCGGCGACTACTGTATTGCCTTTCTTACTTACATTCAGCCCTTGAGGCAAAATATTCAAATGTGGTAAGAGAGAGAGAGAGAGAGAGGAGAGAGAGAGAGAGAGAGAGAGAGAGAGAGAGAGAGAGAGAGAGAGAGACAGAGAGAGAGAGAGGACAGAGAGAGAGAGAGAGACAGAGACAGAGAGAGAGACAGAGAGAGAGAGACAGAGACAGAGAGAGAGACAGAGAGAGACGAGAGAGAGAGACAGAGAGACAGAGAGAGAGACAGAGAGAGAGACAGAGAGAGAGACAGAGAGAGTGAGAGAGAGGGGGGGGGGAGGGGAGCTGGGAAAAGGGGAGGAAGGGAAGAGAGAATGAGAGTAAGAGGGTGGGTGGGAGAGAGAGAGAGAGAGAGAGAGAGAGAGAGAGAGAGAGAGAGACGAGAGAGAGAGAGAGACAGAGAGAGAGTCAGAGAGAGAGACAGAGAGAGAGTGAGAGTAGCCATAAGTACTGATCAAGATCGATAAAGGCCTTGCGGCCTAAGACATCTGAGGACATATCTATCTAAATCATTCTCTGTCCTCGCAAATGACGTCACGAATTCTATTCTATTCTATTCTATTCACCCTGCTTCAAAAATCTCCTCGCAAATGACGTCACGTTATTCGACGTCAAATGATGACGTCACAGATTTTGCAAAATGGAGTCTGTTGA
>JAWQFJ010033825.1:0-17909 GCA_034096865.1 Theodoxus fluviatilis
GGCTAACCTCGCCAACAGGGAAAATGAATTCACAGAGGCACTTTTCAAAATTAAAAATGAAGGCAAATGCTATAATTTGTTTGGAAAGGCAAAATACTCAAAGACGCTACAAGTTGTGAAATCTGCAGCTTTGTCCAAAGAGTCAAAAGGTCAACGTAACTATCATCTTTTGAGAAAGTAAGTACTGTTGTTTTGTTGGGCTTCTTTTTTCATTTGTTTTTCTTGCGTGCGTTTATGGTGTGTGTTCTTTATAATAATAATACAGATTACTGATACGCACATACCTTTCCTAATAGGCAAGCTCATGGCGTTTACAATGAAAAGTCCACACTCATACAAAGCATTCCAACACTCCCACACTGTACAGTTGAATTAAAAGAAGAGTTTAACGCCGCCCCACCCCCCCCCCCCCCCCTCTCTCTCTCTCTGTGTAACCGCAGCTGTGTGTGTTCCTCTGATAGTGCCATTTTTTTCTAATAAATTATCTTTACCTTGTCACAGGTATGAAGTTCCACAGTGTGGACCTGTCGAAAAACTGATCAAGAAAAGAGAGCATGCAGAGGAAACCCCGATGTACTTCGTTACAATTGAAGAAACATTTGACATCCTCCGCGCTTCACACATCGCGACTGGGCATGGAGGACGGGACCGCATGATGAAGGAGATCAAGAAAATGTTTGCCAACATCAGTGTGCAAGCCATCGAATTATTCAAGTCCCTGTGTCTTGAATGTCAAAAAAAGAGAAAGACCCAAAACAACAGGCATAATCTTTTGACCAATACTCACTATTCTGCCTTTGTTCTCAGAGCGGGATGAGATTGCAGATAGTGTCACCTAACACATCATATCAAGCACGTCGGACCAACAATCTGGGGCAGATCATTTTATTCACGGACACGGCGTGGACGCTATCGTCGACTTGTATGTCGTAGTGTTGTATTGTGCGGTGAAAACTGAAAAACAGCAAACAAGAAAAGGGAACTAAATATTTGCTCTTGACATATCTCCATGTTTACATTTATCCGATACGATCTCCGATGGTATCACGAGAAATCACTGTAAGCGTTATCAATTACGTCATCCGAGTACGATGAACTACTAGCCGTAAGCACTAGAATCAATAATTTAGGCAATTTAAGCATCGACGCAACAATACTAAGGAACATTGAAAGGATATTCTCTGCTTTATAAATACAAACAATTATAAACTGACCTTATGTGGACTGTTGGTCGGTGGTAAGTTTTGAGGGAACGTTTTCTCTAACCGATACTACAACGGTTAGGTACGTTGGCTTTCACTAATGAAGTTACGCAGACACCTAGGTCTGAAACTTTTCTCTTTTTCTAAATTATTCTAATTTCCCTGTAGAAAGGGATCCTTTTTGTTATTATTATCTAAGTATAACTCTATTCTATCCTTTCATCTGAGAACAGGGCGCTAATCCTTGCAAGAGGCTGTTCTGTTAAAAAATACTTTTTCACGCGCGCTGACTCAGAATCTAAGGGGTATATATAGGCTTTTTAGACTATATACGTCACAATAGCACAATGTGTCAAACATCATATTGTCCAATCAGAACTAAGTACAAACCATTTTCCGCCAAACTAACGACGTCATTGGCGGGAAGCACGGAGAACTACAAAATTATCTTAAAATACAAACGAACTAAGAAACATGAAAATGCTGAATATATTCCGGAGACGGAACACTCCCCGTCTGATATCGGGTTCCGATATCACTACGTAAACCTTCAATTATAACGAAAGTTCCAGAATCAGCAAATCATGTGACTCGTATTCAGCAAACGTGCTAAACTATCTAACTATCTAACACAGACGATATCGAGGTCTCCGAAAATGAAAAGTTTTCTATCATTAGAAATCTAAAGGCTAACATGAAGATAATATCAAGAAGCCCCGCTAAAGGGAAACCTGGTTGTAAGATAATACTGTCATCGGTCTCACAAGAACAGTTAGGTTTGCCAAGAGGCAATGCACAAATGTCTTCCACAGTCTACAATGGCACAAGTTGTGTGATGGGTCTGAAATAGGTTACCGGCTTCTGATCTTTCATCACTCGAATCTCAACAGAACGAACCAAAGAGTCATCACTCGGGAAAGTGCGCACGACTACACCGATGGGCCAGTCATTCCTGTGGGTCTCTGTATCTATGTAGCCAAGCACTACCTTACTGTCAGTGTAGAAAGAGACTTTCTTTTGATCCACAGCTAGGTGCTTAGAAATCAGCTGCCAGAGTTCTGTAGCGAGAACAGCACTGCAAAGCTCCAAGCGAGGTATGGTGTGTCCACTTTGGGGGGCTACCCTCGCCTTGCCCATAACGAAGCCAATGGGTGAGTTTTGACTGATTGCGTCCTTCACGTAAGCTACAGAAGCAATGGCCTTTTCTGACGCGTCACAGAACACATGAAACTCGACGTCAGACAACTGGGTCAGTGACGTGGGTAAGTACATGCGAGGAATTTCTACTCCCTGGAGGGCCTCCAGAGAATGTTTCCACAGCTCCCATTTTTCTTTGTGAGCTTCCGATAGAGGTTCGTCCCAAGCTCGACCATCAGGACAGAGTTCACGTAGAATGATCTTTCCTGTGATGGTTGCAGGAGCCACGAAGCCAAGAGGATCGTAGACTCTACCTAACGTAGACAGGATGCCTCTCCTGGTGCAAGCAGTATCTTTCAGGTCTAGGGCGACAGAAAGGGTGTCCTTTTGCAGATTCCACGGGATACCAAGGCAGTTGTATTGTGGAAGCTGTGAGGAGGAGTCTGACAAGTCCATGGACTTCAGTTCTCCACAAAGATCCTGCGCTGGAAATGCTTTTAACACTTCAACGTCATTTGAAGCAAGCTTGTGAAGTCTGATCCCTCCTTTCTCCTTGAGTTCAGTCTGGGTGCGCTTTATCAGACTCACAACTCCTTCACTCTCCGGCAGCGATGTGACCCCATCGTCGACGTAGAATTCGGACCCGACGAAGTCTCTCACGTCCTTGTCACTGGAGGCTACCGTTTTGCGGAGACCGTAAGTGGCAACTGCTGGAGATGGACTGTTTCCAAACACGTGCACACACATGCGGTATTCCATCAGGGGCTTGTGGAAGTCATTGTCCTTGTACCAAAAAAAACGTAGGTAGTCTCGGTGGTTCTCATCAACGAAGAATTGATAGAACATTTGCTCAATGTCCACTGAGACTGCGCAGAAGTCGCGTCTGAACCTCAATAGGATGCCAATGAGGTTGTTTGTCAAGTCTGGCCCTGAAAGGAGCATGCTGTTCAAGGAGCGACCTTCATAGACAGCAGACGAATCAAAGACGCCACGTATCTTTTCTGGTTTCTTCTGATGATAGATGCCAAAGAAGGGGAGATACCAACATCTGCTTTCATCCTCAAGAGGTGGTGCTTTCTCTGCTGACCCAGTTTTGAAGATCTTCTTCATGAACTCGAACATGTGTTCTCTCTTTGTGGGATCCTTTTTCATGGAAGCATGAAGTGCGTTTGCACGGGTAACTGCTTGTCGCCTGTTGTTGAACCGGATAGGTTCTGAGTGTCTGAAAGGTAAAGGAGCAGACCATCTGCCTTGACCGTTTTTCTTGAAGGATTCGTCCATCGTAGTCAGGAACTTGCGATCTTCCACGGACGTGCCAGCGATCTCATCATCGTTCGTTCTCTCGAAGACTTTGCTGCCGAGCTGGTCAGCTTCTGTGATCCTTAACTTGTTCTGGCACGGCTCGAATAGTGTTTCTCTCCATTCTTGCGAAACGTGGGTTTTGTTGACCCTGACTGAAGATGGTTTGTGGGTGCCGTCTAAGCACACGTCGCCCACTATCACCCAGCCTAGAGGTAGGCGCTGGGCAAAGGGAGACATCGGTGGACCTATTACCTGGTCCAGTACATGGTGGGCCTCTGGTAAGTCGCGTCCTATGAGCAGACTTATAGGCACATCACTCCGAAGAGGCGGAATCTGCCCGACGATAGAGTGAAGGTGGGGATGGCATTTAGCCACATCATCTGTGGGAATTTCTGACCTATTGTCAGGAATGTGGTCGCATTCAATGACCGAAGGCAACTTCAAGGCGTTCTGCCCGTCGAGGGACTGCACGGACAAGTTTCTACCACGTCGTCCGGTCATGGGGTGAGTACCAGAACAGCTTGTGAGCGTGTACGAATACTCCTCAGGGTCTACACCCAGCTGGTCTAAGAGAACAGGGGAAGCCAGAGAACGATTGCTCTGGTCATCTATCACGGCATAGACTGTGACAGGCCTATTGGATGCCTCAGCTGCGTGAACTCTTACTTGTACTATTTTCCCGCAGGAGCGATTTGCGTCGATACTATCACAGAGAGTCGTGCATCTACTGTCCACCTTCTGATCTCGCCGACCCTCCCCGCCATGATATGAGGGCGCTTGTGACTGCCTTTGTTCCCCACGATGCATGGCGGTACAGTGACCAGGCTTGCTGCACTTTTCACAGTTCACGGTGGCGGTGCATTTCTTGGCAATATGGTTCGCAGAGGATAGGCATCTGTAACATATCCTCTTCTCCTTCAGAAAGGCAACGCGATCGTTCCATGACTTGGCCTTGAAAGCATTGCAGGTCGCCAGGGTGTGCTGAGTTGTTCTGTGAATGGGGCAATTTGCTGGCAGCTCATGGGGCTTGTCTTCGCTCTTCTCATTCACGTCCGTTTTCCTGGCAACTGTTTGCTGATTCCTATGGTAACCTTGTTCGCGCGGCTTGACTGGCTCAGAATGAAAGTTGAACGCAGGGTCGTTCAGAATTTTGCTTTGAGTACGCACGAATTCCACCAGGAAAGAGAAGGGTGGGAAAGGAACGCAGTGGTCTGTCTTGTACCTGAAGGCTTGAGTAATCCACCTTTGCTGGATGTTGTATGGAAGCTTGTTCACAACGGCATTCGCTCCTGTAGACGAGTTGTAGACTGCAAAGAGGGGAGATAATGCTGGGTTCTCGAGGGCGCTCTGTATCTCATCTAGCAGGTCGCTCAGCTCGTAGAGCTTCTTTCTGTCTCTGGGCGTAACTTGTGGAAATTGCTGCAACCTTGCTTTTAAGCATGCTTCCACGATTTCTGGAGAGCCATACCTCTCCTCTAGCCGTTCCCAAAGAAGCCGAAGCCCTCGCTCTGGGTTGGCAGCGTTGGACGCTCGAAGGCTCAAGGCGTACCTGCTGGTTTCCGGCCCAAGATACTTCACTAGAAGGTCCAGCTCCTCTTGTGGAGTTGCATCCAGGTCTTGCATGATCGCTCTGAAGCTGTTTTTCCACACTGCGAAGGACTCAGGTTTTTCGTTGAAGTGGGAGAGTCGGGATAGCATCAGTTCTTTCTTCAGCAGGAATCTGGAGAGGTCGCTCGCTTCTGCTGATGTCTTCGGTACGCCAGAGCGATTTGATTGCGGGACAAACTCTTTAGCTGAAGCCGAGATCTTCACGTGTGGGTGAACGAAGGTGGTGATATCAGGTTGACTTTCTCCACGATCCTCGGCACCTGTTCGAACATATGCTGTGTCGTTCTGTCCTGCTTCCCAGGCATGAAGGCTCCGTACGTAATTTTGAGTTCTCTTCAGCTTGGAGTTCGTCGAGATGCTTCCGCATGACCTGGCGGCGTTATTTTCCTCTGCAGCCTCCAGAAGGGTGGCTTCGGCATCAGCTGCTGCAGCTTCTTTCTCATCAGCGAGAAGTTTCAGTTCGGCCTCACATTCCTGCCTCAAACGTTCATTCCTTGCTTTTGCGATCGCTTTTGCGATCTCGTTCTCCTCTTCCAGAAGAGCCTTCTTCTTTTGAAGCTCTAATTCCTTCCTGGCAAACGACAATTTTGCTTTAGCTGCCTCAGCCTCAGCACGTCTACGGGTGGTAGAGCTAATGGAGGACGATGCAGTTCTCTTACTGCCGGCTAGTGACCGTTCATCCTGCTCATTCAAGACGGTTTGACCTTGAGAAACACGCAGGCGGTACATCGACAAAAACTGCTGTTTGTCTTTTTCGCTCTCTTCACTACGAAACCTGGACAAAAAATCAAGGTAGTTTTGTGACTCACGTTCATACTCCCTAAGAGCAGCACATAGATCTTCACGGTTGACAACCTGTGAGTCCAACAACTTATCAACTTTGTTACGGGGTTGGATCACTCTTTGTAGCAAGGTATCTCTAGTATCTACATACTGTTCTTTGCCTTTCTCTGTAAGAGATCTGATGCGTGGTTCTTGTTCTTTGTCACCCTCAGCTCCTATTGCTTCTTGGGTGTCAGGAATTCCATCAGCAAAGGGTAATACGTCCTCCTGTTGCTCGGCCGACGATCGAGACTTCCCTGTGGTCGACATGGCTTGGTGAGTAGTCCTTACAAGTTGGGGCAACTGTAGTTGACTGCTCCACCCTCAAGAAGTCTGTGTGGAAGTCAGGAGTCGTCTCTGGTCCGCGATGTCCACATCAGCAGGACTGCATCAGTCGAACAAGTTCTTCACTGACCGCATCAGTTGTCACTGCCACCCATGTGGCGAGAAGTTTTCACTGGACTGTTCAGTCGGATACGTTTTTCACTGTTGCAATGAAAACTGCACTTACCAACCGCACCAGTCGGAGAAGTTTTCACTACCACCCATGTGGCAAGAAGTTTTCTGCCGACGTATCAGTCTTCACGACCACCCATGTGGCGCGGATAAGTTTTCACTCTTGCAGTGAAAACTGCACTTACCAACCGCACCAGTCGGAGAAGTTTTCACTACCACCCATGTGGCAAGAAGTTTTCTGCCGACCGCACCAGTCGGATAAGTTTTCACTATTCTGCCTTTGTTCTCAGAGCGGGATGAGATTGCAGATAGTGTCACCTAACACATCATATCAAGCACGTCGGACCAACAATCTGGGGCAGATCATTTTATTCACGGACACGGCGTGGACGCTATCGTCGACTTGTATGTCGTAGTGTTGTATTGTGCGGTGAAAACTGAAAAACAGCAAACAAGAAAAGGAAACTAAATATTTGCTCTCGACATATCTCCATGTTTACATTTATCCGATACGATCTCCGATGGTAGCACGAGAAATCACTGTAAGCGTTATCAATTACGTCATCCGAGTACAACGAACTACTAGCCGTAAGCACTCGAATCAATAATTTAGGCAATTTAAGCATCGACGCAACAATACTAAGGAACATTGAAAGGATATTCTCTGATTGGAGTAAAGTGAACTGGGACTACGAGGACTTGTAGTGCTGTGAACTGTGACAGAAAGGACTATGAATGATGTGAACTATGTTTGTAACAACAAGGATTAACATGTGAGAGTATGTGTGTGTGTGTGTGTGGGGGGGGGGGGGGGGGGGGGGGAGAGTGCATGCGTTATGCGTTGATGATCGTGTATGTGTGCTGTGCGAGTGTGGTTGTTGATGTGCATGCAGGATGAAGAACATGATGGGGGGGGGGGGGGGGGGGGGGTTTCTTGTACATGTATTATGGATGAAGATCGGGTATGTATGATTGCGTGACGATGATTGTTTGATGTACATGCTTGTGTCTTTTGTTCCTTCTGTGGTTACTTGTTTCGGTGTAAAATGTTTCTCTATTAAATTGAATTGCCTCTGATGGACTCCATAACTTGAACGATATGATTTAGTTAATTAATGTTGAACTGTTTCTGTTTTTGTATGTATGTATTATGTTTTTGCCACCGACAAAACGAATTTCCTTGTGATCAATGAGGACAATAAAGTATCTTGTATCTTGTATCTTGTATCTTTATAAATACAAACAATTATAAACTGACCTTATGTGGACTGTTGGTCGGTGGTAAGTTTTGAGGGAACATTTTCTCTAACCGATACTACAACGGTTAGGTACGTTGGCTTTCACTAATGAAGTTACGCAGACACCTAGGTCTGAAACTTTTCTCTTTTTCTAAATTATTCTAATTTCCCTGTAGAAAGGGATCCTTTTTGTTATTATCTAAGTATAACTCTATTCTATCCTTTCATCTGAGAACAGGGCGCTAATCCTTGCAAGAGGCTGTTCTGTTAAAAAATACTTTTTCACGCGCGCTAACTCAGAATCTAAGGGGTATATATAGGCTTTTTAGACTATATACGTCACAATAGCACAATGTGTCAAACATCATATTGTCCAATCAGAACTAAGTACAAACCATTTTCCGCCAAACTAACGACGTCATTGGCGGGAAGCACGGAGAACTACAAAATTATCTTAAAATACAAACGAACTAAGAAACATGAAAATGCTGAATATATTCCGGAGACGGAACACTCACCGAATACTTTTCTTGTCGAGGTCAGGTAGATTTAGTCGACATGCAGTCAGGGTTCGTACAGGTTTTTAGATACAAAATTTCATGACTTTTCCATGACTTTTCATGAGCCTCAATAACATTTTCCATGACTTAGCGTACTGTGATACATGACAGTTTTAAAGAGAAAAGTGTATGGCGCACGACCAAACTCACGCACAATACACCCATTGTAAAAAAAGTTCTAATTCTTTTAATTATAGTTTACAGCAGATTGATTCAAAAACTGACAAATGCAAGTTAACAAACAAATCATGAATGGACATTACTTTCATTTTTTTCAAATCTTTCTTAATTGTAAAAATCCAGTAATTTGAAATAGAAAGTTAGCAATCTAGTGAACATGGTTTTTTTTTGTAACACAGGGTTCGTACAGGTTTTTAGAAACAAAATTCCACGACTTTTCCATGCTAGCGGTGCTCAGTGCTACTACAAGTGCTATTGCTAGTAATAGCGGTGCTCAGTCCTACTACAAAAGCTATTGCTAGTGCTAGCGGAGCTCAGTGCTACTACAAGTGCTATTGCTAGCGGTGCTTGGTGCTACTACAAGTGCTATTGCTAGTGCTAGCGGTGCTCGGTGCTACTACATATGCTATTGCTAGTGCTAGCGGTGCTCAGTCCTACAATAAAAGCTATTACTAGTGCTAGCTCAGCTCAGTGCTACTACAAGTGCTCTTGCTAGTGCTCGCGGTTTTCTCAGTGCTACTACAAGCGCCACTGCTTTTGCTAGCGGTGCTCAGTGCTTTTACAAGTGCTATTGCTACTGCTAGTGGTGCTCAGTGCTACTACAAGTGCTTTTGCTAGATCTAGCGGTGCTCAGTGCTACTACAAGTGCTGTTGCTTTTGCTAGCGATGCTCAGTGCCACTACAAGTGCTATTGCTACTGCTAGCGGTGCTCAGTGCTACTACAAGTGCTTTTGCTAGATCTAGCGGTTCTCAGTGCTACTACAATTGCTATTGCTACTGCTAGCGGTGCTCAGCTTTTGATAGATAGGGATGTTTATAATTAGAAAACGACGTTTCTGACATCTGCGCACTTTGCCCGAATTACAAAATAAAGTGTGCAGATGTCAGAAACGTCGTTTTTATTTTAAACATCCCTATCATAAGCGTAACTCCGTTGCTGGGTTCAAGTTGCAGAAGTAGGACAAAGTCGTAAGGACACACAGGGGGCAGACCAGGGAGGGGGGGAAAGGCTGTGAAGGCGCACAGCGCTGAACTGACGGTGCGAAGCGCCTAGATTGCTAAGGGGGTCCAGGGGCATGCTTCCCCGGACAATTTTGAAAACCAGGATGCAAAATGGTGCAATCTGGTGCATTCTAATGATGATCATTGCCAGTTTGGGATCAGAACACTCCACCCCCCCACCCCGAAAAAAAAAATTCGGGGGGGGGGGGGGCTGTTGGGGGGAAGGGGGGGCTGTTTCCGGAAACCCCAGAACCCCCCCCTCCCCCCCTCGTCCGCCCCTGGACACAGGATCTGCGTTTTCTGGTGGGTAGAGTGGCGCCTAACTGCTGAATTCTTACCCCTCTGTTACCTCCAACCAATCTCTCCAAACGGACTGTAGCATTAACGTCAGGGTTACGGAGAGCTACCTCCTTTGAATGTCATTCCGGTTTACGGTTTTCGTAAGATTGGTTGCACAGTGTAGGGTGAAATTCTGTCAAAATACACAAAATTGTGGACTTTTTATGGCATAAAAAGTTTATATCAGGAATCTACGTACACTTGCGATCAGAAGAATTTTTTTTTAATCTATTCCTTATATTTTAAAATAATTACTTAACATAAGTTCAGGAGTGCCGTGATATGTAATCATGAGGTTCGCCATTCTTGGCATGATTTGGATTTCCCACCTTGTGCCATGTCAACAAAAATTGAGTGATGTAAGAAACAGACTACATTGTATTATGAAATTACATAACACCATTTGATGATACTGATATACAGTACAGCGTGTATTAATAAATTTCAAGAACACAAAAATTTGAATGATATGAGAAATGTACTATCTATAGCCTTGTTTAGGAGTACAACGTGCTGCATGAGCGCTTCATGTTGGCAATTGAGCGCTCTTTGCCTCTCCTGAACACCTACAGATTTAGTGCAGCGCTTAACTTTTTAAAAGGGAGGTAAATCATCTACAATAATGTTGTGTTGCTAGACGCTAAGAAAGTGTTTTCTTTGCCACATACATCGTTTATGCACGTTTAAATGTATTCTGCATGAATGAAGACCACTACTGTGTCATCCTTACTTGCCATTACTCGTGCATACAGAAGGCTTGGGGCAAATAAAGCCCGTTCCAGTCCCAAAATGATGTTTCTGAGGGTTATTTTACGCATCGACGGAAAGTGCGGGATCGAAGACGCCATTTTGAAAATCGTGTGAATCACCTCAGATCTCTGATGCACAGCGCTGCTCAGTGCTGAGTGAATCACGCCCAAAATTGCTGTTCTGGAGTAAAACACGTGCCTCGCTTCACAGCGCTGCGCCTCCTGAACAAGCCTCGAGTGATTGATTACATTATGATTGCCTGACAATCTGGAAAACTGTCATAGGCTGGAGGGTGCATGGTTTATCCTGAATCATTGACCGTGACCTACTTGCAAAGGAATGACATGACGTTTTCACCCAAAATATGGGTTTTCATCGATTTCTCTTACCTTATTACCCGATCAAATGATACTTTTATCTAAAATTGCTTGTGTGATCAATCCCATGCAACAAATACAACAATTTTTGGGTCCAAGATTTCAGGAAACGCTCACCGTTACAGCCGGCTAATCACAGTTAAGATAACAAAAGTAGGCGGGGGAAATCATCTCTGCGGGGTATTGTCTACTCACAAGATTTGGCGGGTGAAAACGTCATATTCATAAGCAAGTAGATCATGCTCTACGTTTCAGGATAAACCACCGTGTAGCCTTTGACAAAACCCGCCTGAGCTCGCCAAACAGGCACGTGTTGCATAGACGCGAGGAAATCCGATATCTTGCGAGGAATAGGCCGGTGTCGACATATGTTAATAAGGATAATGCAGAGGTAAACAATAAAAACCGCTGGCGCTGAACCGCCAGGTTTTGGCATTTAAAAAACAACAACAACAACAACAAAAGATCGGGTTCGAACCCGCAACCTCTCGAGAAAAGAGGGGGGGAAAAAAAGTAAGGTTCGAACCTGCAACCTCTCACGTGTACAACAACAGGTGGGGTGGCTCTCTCTCTCTCTCGAATACCATACACACATCAACACAAAAAAAGCTTCTGTGCGGATTCGAACCCATACGCGCATCACCTACAACCAAGCATGTCCCAGCGACAAAAAATTATTCGACGCGCTACCGAGTGAGCTAATCCATAAAGCTGTGAGGACCTCCAGTAAATCTGGAAGGATAAAAACTGCTGGCGCTGAACCTCCAGGTTTTGGCATTGGAGGGATAAAACATCTGTCTTTCTCTTTCACCAATGTCCAATCTCCTTGAAATTACGTCACGTTATTCGACGTCAAATGATCACATCACACATGCCAAAACTTCCCTTGAGTCGTGACAGAGTTACGTCCCTTGCCTTCTTTGTAACACCAAAACGTAAACAAGTCACTTTCTTTTCAACCCTCGATTCAGAAAATTTGATACATTCAATCGGACCTAACTTCCAGTAAGTGTGTAAAATGTCACGGAAATCCGTCCAGTAGTTTTTGAGATATCAGCTGTTAAGTCGGGACTGACAGAGACACACAGACACACACACACAGACAGATAAAGCTGTGAGGACCTCCAGTAAACCTGGAGGGATAAAGGCAATGTAAATGCTGCTTGGGGCTGGCTGTGCTGATGCTACTGAAGCAGGCCTCGAAAACACAAAGACCACAGCATTCCAGCTAATGAGAGAGGTGTGCGATTCTTGAGACATGTTGACATCGGCCTATGCCGTGCAATGCTCTCGTGCCAATGCGACGCGGCCCAGTTTTTCCCCCGGCTTTTTTCTCTTGGAGTTAGGTCCCTTGCATAACTTAAATTGTTTTTCTATAGATCTGTTACATGTATTAGTTTCATGGAGTTTAGCAAGCAACATTTTGACTGCCCATTCCATTCAGCAGTTTAACGCTGGATTCTTCCCTAAGGTGAGTCTTCTGCAATTTAGTAGGGAGGGGATCTTTATGCGACGTGTCGTGATGTCTTTTCCCTTGCTTTTCAATCACGAACATTTAAATCTAGCTATGAGTGACCGTATGTTGCGAAAACGCTGCGCGCGCATGCGCAGCCAGTCCAACATGGATGTAACGGCACTCTCCGTTTTGCTCATGGGGCATCCTCGCTCGCTTTCTCCTTGTCCGTATTCTTAGAGACAATAAAACATGCAACGAAAACGAAAATTCTGTGACTTGTCGAAAGATGCAGAAATTGTTAGTAGATTTCGTCTATGAGTCACAAAGTCAAACTATACTCTATAGCCTTATATAGAAGTATAGCCTATCAACACCAGCAAGTGACATGCTTATAACTGTTAGTGACATATATATTAGTCATTTTCTTGTCATAATGTGAAGTTTGGTGAATTTTCATTGAAATAGTTTGATTTTTCTTTTTTAAGTCTAAACAGACGCACTATTACTTTTTAGTAATAGTACTTAATTCAATCCGGGCAGTGTGGAGAGTTATGTGGTATACTCACTCTGCGCAGTGAGTTCAGTTCAATTGGTCATGGCCGTTCAGAAGCACCTGAAGCCGAAACCATCGGAAATCGTACAGTGGTTCAAGTTCCACACACGCTTACGTCACAGTCTTAACTTACGTGGCAGAATTACGTCATTTGTCACGTGACTGCAACTTCACAGGTGACTCACTGGAGTCGATGCTGAGAGAGACTGGTGTGTGGCATCAACAATGACCGGATCCAGAGGTGCCTCCTGGCAGAGGAGTTAACGTTCTCCAAAGCACTAGAGATGGCCACTGCGGTGGAACTAGCACAAAAGAGTGCGCTGGATTTGAGAGGAGGGGCGGCTAGGTCAACCGCTGGTGGAATGAAAGAGACCGTGGTCAGTGTTGATAAAGTGAGCAGTTCGGCAGTCAGATCTATCACCAGGGGAGAGAACCAGGCTGGTAGGAAGAGCAAACAGATGAACATTGAGTGTTGGTTTTGCAAGGGCAGAGGTCACATGCAGCGTCAGTGTCAGCAGTATCGGGCAGAGAGAGAGAAAAGAAGACGGGCAAAAAGTGACACAGTCTCAAAAAGGGCCACAGTGAAGAATGTCGACGACTCAGACTCGGAGGGCGACGCTGAGGTGTTCACTGTGTTCAGAACACAAAACAAGGAGAAGCCGTACATGGTGACGGTGTCTGTGGAAGGTGTGCCCATAGAAATGGAAGTGGATACTGGAGCGTCTCTGACGGTGATCATTGAAGGTACACTCAAGAGCATCAGGCGTGGAGCGTATCTGCCACTTCGGAAATGCACGCGAAGATTGAAGACGTACACCGCCGATGAAATTTCAGTGTTGGGCGAGGGCCAGGTGGCCGTGACCTACAAAGAGAGCACACCGGTGATGTGTGAAGTCATCGTTGTGAAAGGAACAGGTCCAGATCTGTTGGGAAGAGATTGGCTCAAGCAGGTGAAGCTGGATTGGTCAGAAATCTTTTCTGTGCAGAGTGGAGAAGCCCGAGCCAAAGACAGGGTTCGTACAGGTTTTTAGATACAAAATTCCATGACTTTTCCATGACTTTCCATGACCTTCAACAACATTTTCCATGACCTAGCGTAGGGGAGAGCGGGGCTAAAAGTAACACGGGTTGGAAGTAACAAGGTACATTACTCCTCACTGTTTATGAGTTTTCTGCTGAGACTGAGACAGTTGCATCCCTTTACCCATTGGCCATTTCCCAAGAAAAAATGGCGGGATGAAATCCACGCATGTGTGAATGGGATCAAAGAGTTCGAAATTCAGGCAGGTGAGTAACTTTTTGCAATTTGTAAAGATTATCTTGTATCTCTAAATCACTAATGCTTACAATACTGTCAGAAACGGTTCAAGAAAGCTTGTTGCTTTATCAATGTTATCATACCATCAAAATCTGGTTCTCTTTTCCTGTTGGCTGCTGGGTTAGGGCCGGTGATCAACAGTGGGATGGGGCTAGTTGTAACACACCAGAAGGGGCTAGTTGTAACATATTACAACCAGCCCCACTTGTGCTACGACCAAAAGTGCATGACTATCTATGACCTCCCAGGGCAGATTCGTGATGCATGGCCACTAAAATCATGAACGGGTTCAGAGTGTCTGGCATCTGCCCAAATGATCCTGACATATTCCAAGATGTGGAGTTCCAACCATCTGCAGTGACTGACAGGCCTGCCCCCAAGGACTCCGAACCTTCTGGGAGCACTTCTGAAGACTTGGTATCAAACCCAGCAGCACAGCCACTTCAACAGATGCAAGCTACAGGCTTGGCTACCACAGATGGGCAGATGACTCAGCGAACCGAACCTTCTGGGAGCACTTCTGAAGACTTGGTATCAAACCCAGCAGCACAGCCACTTCAACAGATGCAAGCTACAGGCTTGGCTACCACAGATGGGCAGATGACTCAGCGAGGGTCCCAACCAACGAACAGAACAGACATTCAGAATCCAATGGACAGATACCTTTTGGAAAAGAACAAGGAGGTGAAAAGGGTGCGTGGGGATGGGCATTGTCTTCTTTACGCTTTTCAGACATGCTTGGAGTCAGAAGGAATTGCAGTCCTCTCTACCGATGACCTTTGTGTAAAGTTAACAAAAGAAGTGCAGGGCCACAAGTTTTTTATGAACAGTTTGGCAGTAAAGACACAAATTTAGAGGAAGAGCTACAGAGATACATCACAGATAAACAATACAACAATGACACGTCAGATCTAATAGTGTCCGCATTGTCCAATGCATTTGGCATCAGTGCACTCATTCACCAGGTCATGGGAACCACCTGGAGATGGTGTTGAACCCTGGTCGACCTGGAGCCACTTCTACTGGCAGTGTCCATCTCTTGTTTTCTGGGGATGCAGTTGTGCCTGTTTAGAAGCCAACATCTGCACTAGACACCCAGCTGAACTCCATAGAGGCAACAGAGCTTCCCTTGAACGCTGGTGACGACTTCTCCCCGCAACAAGTGAGGCCTTTCCCCAAAGCAGCTCCAAGGCAGGTCGGATCACGAGGAAGGAAACGTAGACAGACAGCAATTTTAACCGACACCCCAGAAAAGAACAAGCTGAGCCGGGGAAAAAAACTAACAGAAAATGTGCACCTATTAGAACAGGAGGTAGAAACACACTGCCGAAACAGAAAGGGAAAGAAAAGTCGAGAAAAACATTGAGCTACAAAAAGACTGACTCTGTTTCCACAGACTCTGAGGAGGATTTTTATTTGGTTTGTTGTGAACCCTATTCAAACAGCATGCCAAACGAAAAATGGGTTCAGTGTGTGAGGTGCAAGAATTGGTCTCATGAAGAATGTACACAGAAAAAATCCAGTTACATCTGTCAAAACTGTGATTCAGATGACTCAGATTGATGTGCTGATTATGTCACTGGCACATTTACACTTGTGTTTGCTTTGTTTGTGCAAGTACATGCCGTGAAATACCATTAAGTCTTTTTTATGTCCAATATCATTGTGTTAAAACCAGCCCCACGACTTGTTACAACTTACCCCACATGTGGGGCAAATTGTAACAAGTAGGGTTACGTCAGTTTTGTTCACCTTGGAGACAAACGGTGCAGATTTGAACAATTGTTTCAGTTTCAACGTTAAAACGAATGTTTTTAGTTTTGATTGATTGATTAAAGTTGCTTAAATGTTAAGTATGTAATGCGTGATGAGTCGTAATTTAAAAATTGTTACAACCAGCCCCGCTCTCCCCTACTGTGATACATGACAATTTTAAAGAGAAAGGTGTATGGCGCACGACCAAACTCACGCACAATACACCCGTTGTAAAAAAAAATATAATTCTTTTTATTATTTTTACAGCAGATTGATTCAAAAACTGACAAATGCAGAAAATTTTCAAACAAGTACTCCTTAAAATGATGATACTTTTGTCCCAAATTGTCTGGTGCTTCAACGATTAACGCACGCTGAATGTGGTAATCGAGCACGCGTCTACACAACGCCATTGCGGTCCGATGTACACACAAACAGGTGGAAAATTTCCGCCTGTTTTCTCCTTTCAAGCGCACAATCCGGGCGCTAGACAAAAAGTAGATTCATCGTACATTAACATCGAATATAGCGTTGGAAGGGGGAAATCTTGTAGAATCCGAGGGTGTCTGTACGAAATTGATTGGAAAAGCGGGAGTGAGCAAATTTTAACAAAATGTCCGATGACGTTCGAACTTTCATCCATAACTCGTCTTTCGATTTTCACCGGAAGTTCAAACATACACCGAACGAAAGAGCAATCTTTCCTCTAATGAGTAGTAAAGTTTCAACTTGATCAAATGAGAAACTTCGACGGACGAGTGTTTAGAAGAGACCAACCCGAGTCGCGAAATGCAAACTCCGTCGAGCCACCGCGAGTCGGTAGTGGCGGAGGGTGTTTTTTTTTACGTAATCGGCTTGTATGTTCTCAGCGGAAATAAGACGGATTAACACAAAACTACACGACACATGTTCTTGAAACCTTCTGCTTCATAAACAACTTTCATTCTTGTTTTTATTCACAATATTTTGTGGATTGTCCACAATTAGCCATGAAAGTGAAGTGGTATTGCCGAGTGCATTTTGGCTAGTACTGTAGTAGCGCAAAGATTTGATACAAATTACCACGGAATCCTACCACTAGTTTAAAAAAATTAGACAACTCAGAAAGACTTTCATCTTTCATGTTACATTGGTATTTTGTGTTATTGATATGTGCGAATCCTAGAAAAAGTGGATTCTATCGAACCGACGGCCACTTCCGGTCTGATGAAATTTCTTCGAGCATCGCGTGCGGCGTCTATTTAGCACTCGCTGAAGGTCCCGAGTTCTACAATACTTTTTCCAATATGTGCAAAATATTGCAATAAATATCTTCCTAAATGATTGTTCTCGCATAAACTGAAACAAAAACCCCAATAAACTAACCAATTTCAGCTGATTTGTCCGTCAAAATCGCATCTGCGCCGTCACGCTTTTACTCGCCATTGTGTGATTTTGACGGTCATGCTATTTACCAAAATGGCGATAATGTCTTCGAAATGGCTTAGAAATGAGCATATATATCGTTATCCCCTTCTTGAATATGATATATTTAAGCTATTCTAATTAAACCAGAACTATATTTGACCAAATTACGCTAGAAACAGCAACATTTTGAAACAGACATGCGGTCGCCATTTTGATCCAGCGCCAAATGGTAAATAGCAAAATCGGACATGGATGTCCAGCTGTTTCTTCTGAAGTTCAGCATTCAGGGACTCATCAAAGAGCAGCACCAGAGAATCAGAAGACCGGGCCTTTGCCTTGAGCATGTCTAAGAAATGTGGCCCCAGACCAAAAGTTGTCAAGTACCGGGCTTTGCTTTCACTCAAGGCAAACTTGGAGGCGATGACACTGTCGGGAAACATGCGACGG
>JAWQFJ010033827.1:0-12500 GCA_034096865.1 Theodoxus fluviatilis
CCTTTTCTACCCCTGTTACGGGCCTGTTTTATGCTGAAACTATAAAGATCTGTAAGTAGCCCTGGGACCTTGTTATATCGTTTGTGCATCCCCGTAACAAGAGGGCAATAGGCTGAAAGCCTACAATGCCTTTCTACTATACTATACTAAGTACACAACACACGAGGATTTAAAGAACAAAATTAACAAAATTAAACACATTTTTGATGAAGCATAAAACCAAAAACATGTGCACATAGAGGACAATGTTCAGTCACTGAATGTTCATACAGTATCTCTCAGCTTAAGCACTCATTTCATTTTCCTTCTTGAGGCTGTGGTTTGAGGCTTTTGGCCTAAGCACTCAAGAGTGTCGAGGTCACTGTCGGTCAGCTTTCGAACAGCTTCTGTAGGTCCCAGAGGATTTGATTTCAAAACCAGCAGGCTTTCAACAGTGACATGTGAAAGACTGGCTCTCTGGGCAGTGCGATTCTTCCGCACACATGTAACATTTCACAGCGCTCAAAACACAACCAAACTTACTATTACTTTAACCTCCTGGTATAATGTTAAACACACACACACACACACACACACACACACACACACACACACACACACACACACACACACAATGATATTGTGATAAGATATTATAAAAACTCACCGGCAGCTATTTTGGAGTCCGGAAATGCAACTTTCACAGCTTTGGTTAGTTTGCCAGCTGTAGATATCGGCAGATTCGCATCAGCAATGATGTGACAGATCTTTCAAAAGTCTTTTTTGCCTGGTCCTCTGCCTCCTTGTCGGCACCTTTCTTCACAAAGAAATCCATTTTCTTTTGTTTCGGCTTGCCTTTCGCTTGACTCACTTGGTCCACTTCCTTGTGGGATACACTATTCACATGACGGGTACAATCAAACTTCTCACCGTGGCTGAAGGAAAAATGGGAGTCGCAGACAGTGCAATGAGCAAACTGTTTTCCTTTCCACGAAGTGACAAGGCATGGGTATTCCTCATGATATTTTGGCAGAAAGACTTGGCTCGGAACTTTGCTCGTCTTCTCTTTGGTTAGTGGCATTTCGGAGTCATTTTCTTCACAGTTCTCATCTTCAGTTTCGTGTGCTCTCCGTTCAGCCATTGTCTCGAAAAGCGCACGTGGGTTGGCAGTAGACCAAACGCGTTCAGTTGTGCCCGGTATTCGCTTGGAGAAGCTGATTCGGCACTAACAAGCTACAACGCAACGCCCGCAGGCGCTATACATGCTGCACGCAGGAAGCGACTTCCAACCGAATACATGGATCGGAAAATAAATCGGTCAAGCGAGATGATAAAAATTGTGGATTGTGATATGCGTAGCCGAAACAATACCGTTTGCATACAAAACAATAGACTTGAGTAGTTGCGTAGTATATTATGCAAATTTGTAGTTTACTATGCTCAATATGTAGTGTAAACAGGTCTGCTCTCCTGAACTGTGGTCTCCACAGACTTAGGTCCTTGTGGCAGACCCAACATCCAAGTATAGTCCTCACACAACCATAGTCAAGTCATAACAATCCCTAGCAGTCCTCACAACCATAGTCAAGTCATAGCAATCCCTAGCAGTCCTCACACAACCATAGTCAAGTCATAGCAATCCCTAGCAGTCCTCACACAACCATAGTCAAGTCATAACAATCCCTAGCAGTCCTCACAACCATAGTCAAGTCATAGCAATCCCTAGCAGTCCTCACACAACCATAGTCAAGTCATAGCAATCCCTAGCAGTCCTCACACAACCATAGTCAAGTCATAACAATCCCTAGCAGTCCTCACACAACCATAGTCAAGTCATAGCAATCCCTAGCAGTCGACTTTTCTCCACTAAACTATTACACATCCACTGAGGTTTCCTGGGTTATAGGAAATTGAGGAACATGCAGACTGAGAAAAATAATTTCAGCAAAACTTCAATTGTAGCAAAAAAAGGCTTTTCTTAAAATATTTTTTAATGGTTGTGATCAGTCAATGTTGAACACTAATCCCCCAAGTATAGCATACATCCAAGAAGGTGTATCATGCCTCTGTTTCTTTGTAGAGCAATTGTCTCTGCAATTTTATTGTACTTTTGTTGTGGGCATTTCATTTTCCATTATTTTTAAGGCTTGGAGTAGAAGAGTGTATAATGATGTGTCTCATCCTTTTATCATGAACCACCGGAAAATGAATAATTCAGATTATTGTGTAATTATTCATCATAAAGAATAATAAAGAAAAAAAGAACAAAATACAACAAAATTTAACTAACACAAAGTTCCGTTTATGACAATAAGTACAGCTGACATACATGTATTGTATTTAACAACTTTCAGAATTAAGTTAAAATGTTAAAATCTCAAACACAAAAGATTAATTTTTTAAAGGGAAAAAACAAAACGAAAATGCTTTCATTTAGCCATATACTGTTTTTTCTTTTTTATAGGAAGAAACATTTTATTTCCGTAAAACACAAATATGAATTCATATTGAACAACTCCAGCAACATTACAGTATTTTGAATTCAATGTTCATATTAGACACACTTTCCTCCACAACGACAGAATACTGCTGCAAGTTAGGCTACAGCAAGGGTTATCTTATCAAAACACTTGGCGTTCACTAGATTCCTCATTCATTCACCAAGCTCACCAAGAAGTACAAATATTTTTCCAGGGTTAAAAGAAGGCTCTAGAACAACAGTTGGAACCCCTGGCTGCTGGGCTTTCAGGGCCTGCACCAGGAGCTCGACCAGGGGCGGCCCCAAGCAGCCACAGAGGCTTTCGGGGAGCAGAGGGAAGAGATCAGGTCATTCAGATCTGACTCAATTCTAATGCTTCAGACAACATTGCTTACACCATCAGAATACTTGCTCTGCCATGCATTACCGGATCAAGGAGGGCATACCATATTCATAACCTAAAGTGAGCTTTGTTTTGATTGGCAAGGAAAAACATTACACTGGCTATGTCAAAGAGGTCTATATTATGCAAACATAACACCACACTGGACAATGTCTGTGTTAATACTTCCCCTCAAATTTTCAACAGTTATGCTTGAAACTTTGCACAGGATTGAGGAGAATTTGATGCTGACATTAAATACAGCCAGAAATTCAACTCAGACAAGTCAGGATGCCTCACAGTAACAGTGATCTGCAGCCACGAATCAAAGAAAGACATGAGCTGAACTTTGCTACAAGTATTGAATGCAACAACCACAATGAGTATCACAAAAACCAGCACCATGAAAATGAAAGCATGTGAATCACGTGTGAAATGGAAAAAGAAGCATATACCATTTCTACGTCCCAATGTTGGATGCCATACTATCACTCCATTGCCAGGTTCTCTGCACACAGATCAGTGGCTACGATGTTTGCCATCATGATGACTGCTTCTGCTTCTCCCTCTGTTGTGCAATCCAGTCCTCTATCTGGGTCCTCAGGCTGTCCACTGGCTTCAGCATGTTCATGGTCAGTGGCTGTCTGTTGAAGGGGTCTGACTGGTCACTGCAAAAGAGGCCATCCTCTTTCATCATGATGAAGGGAAACAGATTTGGAAAAAGTTGTCAAAGATCCCTTTTGTCATGAATAGAACCAACCCCAGTACATATCACAAGAAGATTCAACACCAATGAGACACCTTGTGTGTGTGTGTGTGTGTGTGCGTGTGTGCGTGCAGAAGCGTGAGATAGTGAGCATGTGTGATATGTGGGTGATGGGAGTTTTACAGCCTATCAGCCTTTGTAGTATATTTAAGGCCACTGATCAAATGACTGAAGCTGGTTGAAAAAGGGCAAGTCAAATATTGATTTCTCTAATCATTCACCTCTTTTAGATCACACAAGGAGATGCGGTGAATCTTTTCCTACCCCCAACCCACAGGTGTGCGTACAGGTACATATGTGTATGAAGATGCATATTGTGTGTGTGTGTGTGTGTGTGTGTGTGCGACTCATGTGGTATGCAATTACTCAGCATATAATACAACTTTTCCTCCATACAGTTCTGTGAAATTCTTATCAAAATTCAGGTATTGAAAAGCTTAAACATTTTACAACTTTCTGTATAAATCTGGCAGGCAGACAATGGCAAGGGAATGAGCTAGGAAAGGGGAGATGATGAGAAAACAGGACCCCAAAGAAGGGAAAAGACACTGTATAAACAACAACAGATCAGTCAACAGAAAGATTAGTCATGCTCCATAAACTAGAGGCACTTGGTGGAAATCCCTGGCTACAGAAACAAGCCACCGGAACCCAGCACACCACAGACAAAAACCAAGAGAATGGTACCTAAACTCTTCACACATCTCCATCTGCACTCTTTCAACATGGAACCATGGAACTGACCTGAGGAGGTGCCTGCAGATGATGTTGCGGTCCATGATCTTGTTGGAGGTGGGCAGGCAGACAGGGTCTCGCATCAGCGTGCCCATGATGGGGTCCAGGAACTCCTCCGGAGCCTCTGCCTGCAACTCCTCATCCTCCTGGCGCTGCTGTGTCAGCGACTGCCAGGGACAGAAGAAAAAAATTTATGATGCATCCAACACAAATCTGCATATATATCATACTTGATTCACACCAAGTTCTTTTATTTAAGTTGTGTCCATAATGTTGGTATATTTTTTCAGCTTGACATCAAAGACAAATTCACACACACACATGCTCACACACACACACATGCGCACACACACACACACACACACACACACACACATGCACACACACACACATACACCAATAATACATACACACACAAACATGCACACACACACACACTCACACACACATACACCAATAATACACACACACACACACACGCACACACACACACATACACCAACAAGAAGGGCAAAGCCCATACGACTCACATGCTTGACCTTGACCTCTATATGACCTTGACCTTCAGGTGACCTTTAAGGTCAAGGTCAAACAACTAAACCTACCAATGACATCATACACTAAGAATGCTTTACACATTTTCCCTACCAAAATACATGTGACCTTGACCCAAGGTCAAGGTCATCCAAGGTCATGCAACACAAAGCTGTTAATTCAAGACATAGGAAGCACAATGGTACTTATTGGCACTTTCTACCATGAGATATGGTCACTTTTAGTCGTTCACTACCCCATTTTGGTCACATTTCATAAGGGTGAAAGTGACCTTGACCTTGATGATATGTGACCAAATGTGTCTCATGATGAAAGTATAACATGTGCCCCACATAATTATTAAGTTTGAAACAGTTATCTTCCATAGTTCAGGGTCAAGGTCACTTCAAAATATGTATACAATCCAACTTTGAAGAGCTCCTGTGACCTTGACCTTGAAGCAAGGTCAACCAAACTGGTATCAAAAGATAGGGCTTGCTTTGACCTATATACCACTTGTAGCTAAGGTCGCCATTCTCAATAACGTGGGAGAAAATTGGGAAAATGTGAAAAATGACTGTTTTTGAGACCACATTTATGGCTCCTGTGACCTTGACCTTGAAGCAAGGTCAAGTCACTATGTATGTTTTTTGAGGCCTTGTCATCATACACCATCATGCCACATTTGGTGTTGATAGACTTAATAGTCTCCGAGAAAAATCCAACGTTTAAGTTTTTTACGGACGCCCGCCCGCCCGGACGGACGGACGGACGGACGGACGGACGGACGGACGACACGGCTCAGTACATAGACTCACTTTTGCTTCGCATGTGAGTCAATAATACATACACACACAAACATGCACACACACACACACACACACACACACACACACACATATACACAGAAACACAGGCACATTAGTACATCTACAGGCACAGAGAACTCTTTGTCCTATACCTTCAGTCGCTCATCAATGATGCCAAAGTCGTTGAGAAGGATGTGATCAGTGCTGATCTTCTGTAGGACATGGCTGACTTTGGGGATGAGGGTGGGGTTGAAGGACCGCTCGTCGGCCAGAACAGCCAGACAGAACTGGTCACTGGTCTTTCCCAGATGCACAAAGATCTTGGCAATGTCCAACACAATCTCATTGGGCTTGAAGCCATACTCCTCTCGATCCTTCACTTTGAATTCCTTCTGCTTTGGGCCAACCTGCAGAGGAAAAAAAAGTGTTTGCACATTTAAGTGGAGATTGCAGCAGGGTGAGGTTTTGAGTAACTAATGTTAAAGGGGATTAGAGAGACGAGATAATGAAAAGAAAAGAGAGGTAACAGATTACCCCTACCTGACTCTGGTCACAAACCCAAGAAAATAAGTATTGCACTTAGTTTAATGTCAATGTCTCTGTAATTGCAAAGTCACACTTTTCTTTCAACAGTTAACAGGATAATGTCATTCACCAAGCACATAGTGATAATGACACTATAATTCTTTCCAAGATACTTGGTATCTAAGTTCTACATCATGTTAAGGGGAGACATGGGTATCAGAGAAGATATCTTTACTGCAATGAGTTTTCAAACTTTTTTGCATGGCAATTCAAAGATACACAAAAAAATAAGTAAAAACCACTTACTTCAATGAAAAAAAAAGTAGGTCATCTGTTTATTATTCACAATGGCCACCATAACACATACTTTTCTTTTTCAAAATTGTACAGTAAAAAAAACTACATATAGCAAAATTAAAATGTTGGTTTCCTTAGATTTATAATTTCAATGTATAAAACTTGTCACATCCTTTTGAAAAAAATTCCACATACTTTCCTGAAAGAATATGTTCTAATTTTGTAAACCCCACATAATTGATTTGTAAAACTTTTTTTATGTGTAGGTGCTGAACTAGGGGCTAACATCACAAACCAATGTGACAAAATGTTGCTACACGCAATAAAAAAAGACACCCTGAAAATTACAGATCTGTACAATGCTCAGAATATTTTCTGCATAATTTCAAGTTCACAAAAGTAGTTTTGGAGAAAACGTGAAAAAAGATAACAATTAACATGGGAAAACTTGTTTTTTCCATCTTCAATGCATCTCCAACAGTGCCGACAAAAATTCTCAGTGGGGTAGGGTTCTTCATTTGCATTTTTACATGTTTTCCAGCATGTTTTAAGTTTAGAGACTACTGGAATTGCATTGCAGAGGGTTGAAACAACAAAAAAAATGCTGATAAGTCAAAATCTTCAGATAAGGGCATTTTGACCATTTTCATACCCCTGTCTCCCCCTTAACTTCAAGCTGCAATGCAGCAAGTACAGCTTTAACACACGGCATCACAGGTCAGCCATCAGGTGTCAATAACTGCAAACTCACTTGCAGGTGGCACCACAAGAGAAGACCATTTTATGCCTTGCGAGAGCCATGTGATCTCTCCATGCAACAACTGATTGCAATACATCATAGGTCAGCCACCAGGCATCAGTAACTGCAAACTCACTTGAATCTATAGCATCAAAAGAGAGGACAAACTTAATCTCATGCCTTGAGAAAGTCATGCATTCTTCCATGCAAGAACTGGTTGCCATTCATCGCTCAGGTCAGCCACTAGGCATCAGTAACTGCAAACTCACTTGAAGATACAGCATCAAATGAAAGGATAAACTTAATCTCATGGCTGGAGAAAGTCATGCATTCTTCCATGCAAGAACTGGTTGCCATTCATCGCTCAGGTCAGCCACCAGGCATCAGTAACTGCAAACTCACTTGAATCTATAGCATCAAATGAGAAGGCAAACTTAATCTCATGGCTGGAGAAAGTCATGCATTCTTTCCATGCAGGAACCAGTCACACAGCACAGAGGCCATGCACTCACCAGGTGAGAGAGGAAGTAGTTGAGCATAGCAGCCATGCGGTCCACCATGGTGGGGTGGCAGAAGATGGAGATGATGTCCTCTGTCAGCAGGGCCAGGCTGCGGATGGTGTGCAGCGCCATGATGTTGTGGTACCTGGCCAGCATCCCTATGTGTCGGAAGTTGTTCTCCTCCTCCTGCCGCTGCTCTGGACTCAGCTGGTTCCAGGCTCCTTCCTCACGAGCTTGCTGCTTCTCCCTGATCTGCTTCATGTACTGGTGGAAGTGATGGAAGAACTTAGTGTGGGCTGTCTGTTTTAATCACACACAGTCACACACACACACCACACACACACACACACACACACACACACACACACACACACACACACACACACACAGCTATTCTTTGAGGCATGCACCTTTCCTTCCACAGAATAATGAAATTTTACACATTAAAACAAAACAGATAATTAAAAATGAAAATAGCATGGTATTTTCTCTTTTCATTCATTTTGTTGGTTCTGAGAGAGCTAGTCAAGAGCATCAAGTCACAACACCAAAATGCACCAGATTTACTCTGATTCATGTAAGTATGCAAGGTACTGATAAAATGACTGGGTCAGAAGAACAACACATTTCACAGGAAACACTATATAAGATTTATTTCATTTTCAGTAAAGAGAACTGGCAATACCCTGGATTTCTGAACACAATATCTAAATGTCAAGATTATCAGACCTCCTACAAATAAAAAACAAGTGCGTCCAACTCTTTCCAAGAGCATAAAGACAGGTAAATCTTTACTTTGAAATAATGGGTATAATGCACAGCATGTAAATGAAAAAAAAGGGTAAAACTTTCTATTTAAAGTATGTATTCAAAAATAAATTAAGGGAAGGGAGGTAACTCAACATTAACAGTGGGCAGCCATACAATAGAAGCTCAGAAATTTTGTAAAATTTAAAGGTCATATCATGGAATACTTTTTAAAAAGTACTCATGATTCTTACTGATGCTAGGTGCAGCCTGAGCCTAAAACAAACTATTACCAAACATACAAAGCCACGAATCACATCAGATTGTGCTATCAGATGCATGGGCAATGCCTGCTGAGAAGAAAGTCATACAAATACTTGCATAACTTCCACCGGTATACTTACTGACAGTGCTTCATCCAAAAGGAAGATGGCATCATTAATCAGCAGATTGATAAAGCGGAGGAAGAGGGGTGGTTCTGTGGCATTTATGTTTCCCTCTGCCACCACAGCCAGGTTCTGTATTGATCAAATCAGGCAACATTGATTCTTTGTCTCATGATGAAAACAAGCTTGTAATGCTTTGGGTGAAAATGAAAAGAAAAGAAAAATAATCAGGGAGGAAAAAGACAGCAGCCATCTCCAGGTTTTCTGTCCATCAAGTATCAATAAAAAGGTAGCAACCAATGACATGCTGAAGGACATAAAATCATGTTCTTCCCCATCTCTCTCTCTCTCTCTCTCTCTCTCTCTCTCTCTCTCTCTCTCTCTCTCTCTCTCTCTCTCTCTCTCTCTCTCTCTCTCTCTCTCTATCACATCATATGTTAAGTCTTTAGTTGATTCTCTCCCCTAGTCCCAACTTTCAGGAAGGAGTAACAATCATTAGAGAAGACTACCATGATTTGCAGGAAAGTATATAAGATTTTTCCTCCCAGCTTTAATAAAAACAACACACAACCAAAGAATGCAAACAATCCTGAAAAACATTGTAGAAACTAGAAATCACACCACACTACTTTTCACATCATTGGAAATACATATTTAATACTTTTCTTATATTGCTGACTTCTTTTTCTATGGTGGATGAGACGAATTGAGTGTAAACAGCAGTAAGGTCATATTACACTGCTAAGTATTCTGTAGTAGTGTGCTGAATTGTATTGTATTGTACTGCAGTGTACAGAAGCTGCCAACCTTGATGGCCTCTCTGTGTTGCTCCAGCTTCCAGATGTACTCCAGCACGCGGTACATGGGCTGCCTGTAGTTGAACTTCTGCTCAAAGGCCACAGACTGGCCTGTCTCCTCAATGCTCACAAACACATGCAGCAGCTTTTCTGCCAAGTGAGAGATGAGGGGGTGCCTGCTGAATAGCTGCTCTCGGGCCAGTCTAGAAAGGGAAGGAAAAGCGAAGTTTCACTCACTGGTAATAGCAGTGCAGTGACAAGAGGAAAATATGAATCTACACTTTGTTAAAAAAAACTGTATACTAGTGGAAGGACATGCTCTGAGAGAATGACTGCTTGCCACACATGCTTCAGTGGCATGCTACCAGAAATTAACCCTCTTCCCTTCATCTCCATAAAATTCGTTTGATAAGGAACACTAAGATATTAATTTGCTGGGTTTTTTTCTTCTTCAATTTTCATAGAAAACTGTTAGAGATGTAGATGAAAACTAGGTGCATGTCTAATTAATAACAAGAAGGGCAAAGCCCATACGACTCACATGCTTGACCTTGACCTTTACATGACCTTGACCTTCAGGTGACCTTCAAGGTCAAGGTCAAACAACCAAACCTAGCAATGACATCATACACTAAGAACTACTTTACACATTTTTCCTACCAAAATACATGTGACCTTGACCCAAGGTCAAGGTCATGCAACACAAAGCTGATAATTCAAGACATAGGAAGCACAATGGTGCTTATTGGCACTTTCTACCATGAGATATGGCCACTTTTAGTGGTTCACTACCCCATTTTCGTCACATTTCATAAGGGTCAAAGTGACCTTGACCTTGATGATATGTGACCAAATGTGTCTCATGATGAAAGTATAACATGTGTACTACAATGTTATGAAGTTTGGAAGAGTTATCTTCCATAGTTCAGGGTCAAGGTCACTTCAAAATATGTATACAATCCAACTTTAAAGAGTTCCTGTGACCTTGACCTTGAAGCAAGGTCAGGTCACTGTGTATGTTTTTGAACGCCTTGTCATCCTACACTATCATGCCGAATTGGGTGTTGATAGACTTAATAGTCTCCGAGAAAAATCCAACGTTAAAGTTTTTTACGGATTAAAGGACGCCTGGACGCCTGGTCTGCCCGGACGCCCGGACGGACGCCTGGACGCCCGGACGGACAACAAAGGTGACCTATTATGAAAGTATAACATGTGTACTACAATGTTATGAAGTTTGGAAAGGTTATCTTTCATAGTTCAGGGTCAAGGTCACTTCAAAATATGTATACAATCCAACTTTAAAGAGCTCCTGTGACCTTGACCTTGAAGCAAGGTCAATCAAGCTGGTATCAAAAGATAGGGATTACTTTGCCCTATATACCATATATAGGTCAGGTATCCAATCTCAAAAACTTCTGAGAAAATTGGGAAAATGTGAAAAATGGCTGTTTTTTAGACAACATTTATGGCCCCTGCGACCTTGACCTTGAAGCAAGGTCAAGTCACTATGTATGTTTTTTGAGACCTTGTCATCATACACCATCATGCCAAATTGGGTGTTGATAGACTTAATAGTCTCCGAGAAAAATCCAACGTTAAAGTTTTTCACGGACGCCCGGACGCCCGGACGGACGACACGGGTGAGTACATAGACTCACTTTTGCTTCGCATGTGAGTAAAAAAAATAGTTAGGTTTTAAACAGCATCGTGTATGTTTGGCAAGAAAATGGGGGAAATTAGAGAAAGGAAGAGAGTTAAATGTCCAATGTCCCATACCAAAAGATTCTACCTTTAGCAGCCATTCCCTCCCTATCCCTAGCAACCAGTAAACCCCAGCTATTCCCTATACATTTTCCTCCTCAAACACATTCTCCTAAGTTTAACCACCACAAGATGATCTTTGGGCAGATGTGCCAGGTCTTCCTCGCATGGTTGCTCAAATCAGAATGATAAGTTCAAGCAGGAAAACTTGAGAGCTAGCTGGCACCTCCACTGGTAGCAATTGGTGGTATGGAGATGATGGCAAGGGTAGAGTATGGAGGTATATGACATTATATGTTAATGCAGTGCAGGATTATTTATTACAAGAGATTGCTGCAGGCTTGTGCCTGTAAGGAGATAGGTGACTTATGGGAAAGCACAACCACACACAAAGTTAAATTTTTTTGTTAATGATAAATGTGCTGTGTACTGCATTCAGCATGATGGTTCCTCAATTTTCCATGAACATGCCACCAAAGGTGAGACCACAACTCGCACTTGAAAGGCAGAGCTCATGGCTCATGGCAATGATGGCCGACTACAGTGTTGTCCAAATCAATGGCACTGCAGTGAGCCATTTTCATCTACATGTACTGTGTTTGTTCTCTAGGGAGAGAAAACATTGATCTTCAAATTACTTATTAGAGTTCTCTCTAGTCATACACACAGTGGCCAATTTTTCTATGCAAAATTCCTTCGTGGATGTTTTCAGGCATTCTCTGTCATGCCTGACATGCCTTCAATCCTCCGTGTGCCAATGACTGGCTCAGGAAGTGAGACTAGTTTCAGCAGCAGCCTGCTGTCATCCATTCAGAGTGCATGACTATGTACTGCAACTCACTCAGGCATAGAGAGGCCAGGCTGGAGAGAGAGGGTGTTGGCAGAGCTGGGCATCATGCCCGCCAGCATCTCCGCCAGGCCTGCACGTAGGTGGGGGTTCTTCATCCTCTCAGGGCTCCCCATCAGCACCAGGATGAACGTCATGAAGTGGTCCATTCTCGCCCCAGCAAACTGCAAAAGAATCCAGTTGGCAGATGTGACTCCAAATCAAAATTAGCAAG
>JAWQFJ010033827.1:17500-45000 GCA_034096865.1 Theodoxus fluviatilis
TGGCACTGATGTGCTAGAAAAGATGCACCATCAGACGGTTCACCTCTATTGGCTGCAAGGCATCTGCCCAGCCAGGACAGAACTCTGTGTCTGTGGTCAGGGGAGATCTTGATAATTGTCTTGAGAATGTGGTGGATGTTGTCTCCTATCATGGCGAGGGGCTGCAATGAGGACAGGAGGACCAATCAGTTCAGTACATATTATCACCACAAAGTAGTCACATTGGAATGTATTTAATACAGTGTAAAGGAATTTCTACCAATAAAATGCAGAAGAAAGGTGTGTTTTATTTTTCATCAGAAAGGTTAAATGAAAAAACCCCAACTATTTTTACATTTTTTTCATCAATCATACACAACATGGAGTCATTGGAGAGGTGCTTAAGTTATACAGTCAAGCACACTTTAGTGCAGAATTGCCCCAGGCTGTTGCAGAATACAGGTGTCACACATTTCCATAACACAAATGACATTTTGTCTGCAGTCAGAAATATGGAAAAAGACAATGATTTACCCAGCTGTTGTAAAAACTCTTATGATTAGCTCATTAAAACTTATCAATGCATCAAGTAATTGTAAATCATTCCATGCAATTCAGGAAGTCCTCTCACACCTATAAGGAACATCAGTTTTCAGAGAGGAAAATCAACCTTTGTGCTGATTATCATGCAAGACCATTAAGTTTGAGCTCAGCCATAAAAGCACTTTATTTCTTTTTCATTTGATGAACATTGCTGTTATAAAACTAAAACTTTGATAATAAACCTATATTTAAATAAACCCAGATTTTCCTGTCCCAGGGTTAGAACCACAGCACTGGGCCTTGCACATTGTCAAAACCCAGAGCATGCTCGCCTATCTCTGCCTGTCAACAGACGCTGTTTCAACAAACAAGTAGAGGCTGAGGGGCTGACCATATACTCATGCAATAGGGGAGAGCACTGGGGGGGGGGGATACTTGGAAACGTGTGACTGCATTAGCTTTGGTTCAACGTCTACGACATGCCAAAGCAAAAACAATAAGTATTTACAGGAACTTCACCTCTCTTTGATAACAAACTTTAAGAAACTCCACCACTGTGGAGGCTCCAGCATCAGTGAACACTCACAATCCACACATTCTCCTCTGCCTCTTCCAGCTGGCGCCGGCCCCGAAGGGAGGAAGGGTTGTTGAAGAACTCATACGGCCCTGTCTCCCGCTTGGGGATACAGCTGATGGCCAGGATGGAACCCAGCAACGTGTGCTCCCAGGAGCTGCCAGCTTTGGGGTCCTGAGGCTCATTGAACTGCATGAAGACCTGCACAGAATTATGGTTTGGGTTTGGTTATTGGACTTGCAGTGCTGCATGAAGACATGAATAGATTCCGGTGTTCTGGGCCTGGATTTTGGAACCCTTCCAGTTAACACAGGGAAACCTATATCGATTGTTCTCTCAAAGCTGTGTCCTATCCAAATGCTTGCCATGTGTTCTGTTGATTGATTTTGAAGCAAGTTTCTCATTGCAATTGGTCAAAAGCACCTTTGTCACAAAACCACACGACATTAATCAGTAACAAACCACAGCTTCAACTACCACACATGGTTCCCACACTTCACCGAACTACTCATCCCCTTCTCAACATGGCACACAGGCATGAGCAAGGACATGAGGCTGCTAGAGGCCAACAATTATTGCAACAAAAGGAATCTGATGGTACAATCATTCAGTGCAACCATAGGCACCAAAAGCCATGACCTCATAATCAACATTACAGAATTTCCAGTGGTCACGCCATTTTTGAGTTGGCAAAAGCAGCTTACTCTTCAGCTTTTTTTTCAGTACACATGTACGTGACCTGCATCGACTCAGAATGAATGAATGAATGAATGAATGAATTAAAGGAATGAATGAATTAATGAATGAATGAATGAATGATGAATGGATGGAGTTTTATGGCCAATCATGAATCAGCCTTTGTAGGCTATATAAGGTCATTGAGCATGAAAATCACTAGAAATAGAATAGTTTTAGAGCAAGCCCAAATGAAGTTATGATGTACCTAATTATTCACCTCTTATGAGGAGCATGGGAGACATGGTGGGCCTAATCTGATCCCCAACCCACAGGGGGTGGGAGAATGAATGAATGAATGAATGAATGAATGGACGAATGAATGAATGGACGAATGAATGAATGGACGAATGAATGAATGAATGAATGAATGAATGAATGAATGAATGAATGAATGAATGAATGAATGAATGAATGAATGAATGAATACTATTTTATGGCCCATCCGCCTTTGAAGCTATTTTGGGCCTTCAATCACAAACATCACAAAAACTGGTTAGAGTAAGCAAATTTAGTCTCAAATCCTCTAGTTATTTGCCTTGAATTAATTGCTTAGGAAGATACAGTAGATCTAGTCTTATCCCAAACCCACAGGGTGCAAGACCTGCCTTACCTCAGCAAGTTCAGGAGTCAGAGTAAAGAAGAGCAGGAGGTCCACATATCGAGGAATATCTCCGTGCAGCAGTCCAAAGTCACTGGCAAACTTGTCCTTGACTCTCTGGAGCACTGGTCCAAACACCTGCATCAGGTCCCCATCCTCCTTATTCTGCTCTATGTCCTTCACCAGCTCTGTCAGGAACTCCAGATATTCATAACGATGGGGTCGAATGACTGCAACAGCAAGACAATGCAGCTAGGTAACTTTGCTTCCCGAAAACGACTGAAGAGTAAATAAAGGATTTGAACACATTATTTTTTTTAACCACACCAAACCATATAATATATGCCTGTGGGTGCCCACAAATCCATGCATTCACACGGAAATCTGATGTGTGCTTCATCATGGGTAGTAGAAGACCATACCCTTAATGTTTGTACAGACCTACATTGGCTACAACCATACATTTCTCATGCGCCTTCTCATCCACTTCAGGCATGGAAAGATCCATTTCCCTTAAGTGCCCTGCCAAAAATTACTGAAATGGTGTACCTCAATTAGGAGTCTTCCCTTGGACCAAGCATGACACTCTCATGTTACCTGCTGAGGTGTCAGGAGGATGGTGCACCTCCCTAAATAAAGAATTCCAACTTCTGATGCTTAGTATACTAACTTTTAAAAATAAATACTACCAATCTTTATTATGTCCTCTTAAGGAGGTCGCAGAGACAGAGGGATATTTCCTTAGTGCCCTGCCACAAGCACTGAAGGAGTTATATCTTATCCCCATAGCCCTTTTACAACCATCATCATCAATATAATCACTGCCTTAATACATATACAGCAGTCCCTGTGACAAGCGGACCCCCAATGAGTGGACATTTGTCATGTCCGGACATGGCCTCTTGGCACAGATCAGTTTTATTTTCAAAATAACCTGTGGCCAGCGGACACCTGCAAAACAGGGACTGGGACAGTGTTTTGCCAAACATTTCCCTGTCCCCTCCCTGTGAGGAGCGGATGCAGCAGCAACAAAAGTTTGTTTATCTGACTCCTAAAGACAAACACATCAGCAGAATACCAATGCTGCCTGCAGAGAAATATAGTACCTACAGCAGGCATCCCAATCTGTGTGTCCTGTTGGCAAAAATTGGTCAGGAGAGACACACACACATGTACAGAGAGAGAGAGAGTCGGAGAGAGGAAGAGGAGAGGGAGGGAGAGAGCGGAGGGGAGGGAGAGGGAGTAGAGAGAGGGGAGAGAGAGGAGAGAGGGAGAGAGAGGGAGAGAGAGAGAGAGAGGAGACGAGGAGAAGAGGAGAGGAGGGGGAGAGCGGGGGGGTAGGAGAGAGAGAGAGAGAGGAGAGAGAGAGAGAGAGAGAGAGAGAGAGAGAGAGAGAGAGAGAGAGAGAGAGAGAGAGAGATATTTTCATGCGTCACCCTGAAAAGATGTGTACACACTCTAAGCAAAGAGATGAGTTGCATACATTTAAACGTCAGCATGATAACGGAATGATTGAAGCTATCACATATAATTGCATGTCTCTGCTACAACATCATCTCTGAATCTGCACCTGCCTATCTCTCTGATCTGGTCTCTCTGTACACCCCTTCTCGCTCACTCCGCTCTTCTGCTGACACTCGACTCCTCCGCCAAGGTCGCTTCAAGTGCAGAACTCATGGCTTTCGCTCTTTCTCATACTATGGCCCTCAACTGTGGAATTCTCTCCCTCACAATATCCGACACTCTACCTCCATCTCTTCCTTCAAATCCAACCTCAAAACCTACCTTTTTCAGCAATATTACTTGTGCATTTGTTAGAATCCTGCCGCACCCCCCCCCCCCCCCCCTCCTCTACCCCCACGTACATCTTGACATCTGTGTAAATATTTGTATAGTATATTGTCAGTCTGACTGTGTACATCTGAATGCATGTGTTTGACTATGACTGGATGACTAAATGTATAGACTGTGTTGTATGTTTATTTTTGTATATGTATGTATATATGTTACGCGCTTAGAACCTCGGGAAAGGCGCTTTATAAGTATAATAAATTATTATTATAATAGAGGCATCTTGTATGTGAATCTAAAGCATTTTGTCTTTTGTGTCTGGTTTTTTCACTGTCCTACATAAAATGTTGAGTTATTTATGCAATTCACTTTACCACCTCTCTTAAGACCGATTTTCCTGAGATTTTGTAAAGTCATAAAAGAGGGGTTCCATTGTAGCTCAATGGTGTAGGTGTCTCTCTCCACAACCCCACTTCTGCTCCCTCACCCGTGCACACACACACACACACACACACACACACACACACACACTAAACACACATACACTAAACACACATACACACACAAATGCACCCACACATGCATACACACACATACACACTCATTATGCCTTGACCTCCAACCCACCCCTAGCTCTCCTCAAGCACTGGGTTGTGGTTTTATGTTTACTGTGAGAAAATTAAACAAAGACTGTGTATGTATGTATGTATGTATGTATGTATTTTGGCTCTTATATAGCGCCAATCTCACACCCAAAGGCATGCTCAAGGCGCTCAACACGTTCACCCTTTGAATAAAAGAGTTTTTAGCTGTGACTTGAAAGTCTGTATTGAAGGAGATTTCCTCAGTGTGTGCTTGTAAACAATCTCTGGGGGAAAAGTTCTTCAACTTTTAACCCTTTAATGTTCACATGGTGAAAGTAGATGGCTACTTTTGGATCTGATTTGCTCTACAACTGTCAGGAGATAAATGCTTCAGTTCTCCATCCTCTGGGAGCTAATTAGCATCCAAAACTAGTAATGCGATCTCAAAGGGACATTCTAGAATGGACCCATGCTGCCCATTCCTTTACATGTAGCTGGACCTCAGTTGATGGGTAATGCATGTGGAACCATTGCACCCTCTCCCTGCAGACTTCAATGAATTTTAATAACTTAACACATGGGCACCTTAACGAATTTTAAGGGTTAACAAATCAAACAGGTTGATTGGTGGCTCTTTTTGTTGTCCTAATGCACATCATATATCAAGTCAATCAATTAAATGACACGTACAATCATAATCATCGGATCCCTCTGATGAGGGGACACCTGTCATGTAAGGACACCTTTGAAGTCCCCCAAGGGTGTCCACTCATCACAGGGACTACTGTATATAAAAAAAAGACTGATTCAGAGAAGTTGCCTCAAGAACAAATGGAGTCAGTTCTCTGGGTATACTCACAAGATAGTCTGACCCTGACCTCCTGTGGGTTGGGGGTAGGAAAAGACCCACCACGCCCCCTTTGCGATTCTTAAGAGGCCTTGATTTGCTCTTGTTCTCACCAGTTCTAATGACTTTAGATGATTAATGGCCCCCAAGTACCATACAAAGACAGATAGGCTATAAAACTCCATCCATCTCAGGACCCTGGCATTTTCTCACCCAGACATGTGCTATAAATAAATTTTGATGACACTTCCAGAGAAATGGACCAGGCAAGGAAAATATTTCCTGTTCCAAGGACAGCTGCTCAGGGTCTTATCTCTTTCCGGACAGCAGACATATATACATGTATGTGGACCAAAAAGGCAGACAAACAAACAAGCCTTTCCTTCACTTTATAAATTTTTGGCTTTACTTGCCTTTCTCAGGATTACATCAAAGGGTTCAGCCATGTAGCCTTCACCTTTGGCATTTGTTTTAGTGCTCGATTCAGGTTATATCTCCTAGAATATGAATTGGTAAAGCTTTTGCTGCTTAGCTCTGGCAACCACCAATTAACCCTCCCCTGGAGTGCTGATGAGGCCCTTACCAATGGAAGAGCACTCATCCAGGTAGAAGTCCATGAACTGGGTGAAGATGCACTGATTCTGGTTGATCTCCGGCTGCTGGAGGCAGATGCGGGCATTTCGGATGATGCTGTCACGCACTGCTTTCATTTCCTCCACCATTGTCTCTTTCTGCACAGATCAATTAAAAGAAATAAGACATCATGTCAGTCACAGAGAAGATGTGTATTTTGGGTTTTGCGTGACTTGATTTCATGAACATGGAGCATCATCGAAGACTGGACCTTTGTATTTTGGGTTATAGCTGTGATCAAGTTTCCAAAAACACACAAAGAATTTTGTTGAAGTCAAGTGGTGGTAAATGGGTGCAGATGAATGGATGGATTGATGGTGTTTTACGGCCTATCAGCCTTGGTAGGCTATAAAAGGCCACTAAGCATGAAAATCACTGGAACAGTTCAGAGTAAATGCAAATCAAGTCACAGTGTCCCTAGTTATTGGCCGCTTACGAATCACGTAGGGAGACATGGTGGGACAACTCTTACCCCAAACCCACAGGGGAAGTAAATGAGTGCAGCTGTTGCACCTTTAAAGAAAGAAAACTCCAACCATGAGCTACACCATCATGTTCCGTACAGTCTATCCCATCAGTGGCAATCATTCATTAAATGCAGATTTCAATTTAGGGCATAGTCTATTCAGTCAAGCAGAACATATGATGCTTTGTAAGCAAAGAAAAATCCTGCCAGGGGCAAAAGCAGCAAAGCAAATTCCAAAATCTAATATCAAACCAATTCCTACTGGCATCTACACAATAAAAAGGACTGATACCTTAAATTTTCAATGCAAAGAAGAAGAGCAAGCATGATAAGGAAATACATAAAGTAGAGCGTCTGGCTCTGTATAAGGAACTTGTATACTTATCATGTCATATAAAACAGAGCAAAAACAACAATAGACATCTAGGAGTACAAAAGAAACCCAGTCTTCAACACTAAACACACATGAATTAGACACTAACGCATGTCAACATTTACATTATAACTGTAAAATCTTTCCAATTCTGAGGAGAATTGTACCGCAAGATTCAAATTCCAGATTAATCAATAAGATGAAAATAAGGAATGATATACTTTTTAACCTTTAGGGCGCCACCAATTTTCGTCATTGTTTTACCCCAGAGCCACAAATTGTACTATGTGTGGTCAAATTCGACACCACATTTACTTAAAAAATCATAATTTATTACCTATTCAAGCTTTGAAGTAGATTTTTAGAGGGTGAGTAGAAAAATGGATGGTCTACATGGTGCAATTAATGAAAATGCCATAGAATGTTTTTTGCAGCTGCTAAAAAATCATGGAACACAGACAACAACAAAAAACAAACAAATTCACTGTGTTTTCCTACACTGCTCTATGTATTCAAGAATACAACAGCTTTTGATGAAAATGCAAAAGTGCATAGAGTCTCCAAGTAATGGAGATACATCTGAACGCTAGGGAAGTCAGCCAAGTCATCTTCATCTGAATCAAGCTCCAGCTCCTCTTGATCTACAGACCACAACACATCGGTCGAAGCACTTGCTTGCCCTCCATCCGTCCATCTCCCATCACATCAACATCAGTAAAGCCTTCGAATTCATATTCTGAATCAGAATTGAAAAATAACTCCACAAGCGCTTCAACTTCTTCGTCAGTCGCCATACTGGCAAAGAAAAAAGTCCTGTTCACAAATGACGAAGACGCAACTTGGTGGAAAAATTCGCAGAAAATTCGCGGCAGGATCTCTCAATCGCCAAAATGGTGGATCTCGTTGCCACGGGATCACTGCACAAGACTGTGAAATTATTAGAACAGCATGACTCGAAGGCCGTGTTAGGCAAGTAAACAGAGCACATCATTATCGCTTGGAGCACTGATGCGCCGGCGGACGTCTGGGGAATGTACGCTGTGGCGCATCAATGCGCAGGCGGCGTCCTAAAGGTTAAAGTGAGCAAAACAGGATATAAACAACAGTAAATAGTCCTCACACAAAAACTCACCAATTTGTTGTCTTCATCATTGCTCACATCCCACCATCGAAGGTAGCAGTGTGCCAGGTAAACAAAGTTGTGTATGTCCACGTCCTTCCTGATGTCTGCAGTATTGTGGGCAATGGCAGCATTCAGGTCTTCATCCAGCATCAGTCGGTCGACCACCGCCTGAGAACAGGAATAAAACCACACCTTGGACTACAGATCTTACCAGCATTGTAGGGAAGGAGAAAACACCGTGCAGTGGCAAGGGGGGAGGAAGGAATAAAGTCCTTCATCATATCTTCTGCAAAATGTGCAGCAACACAGTTCCTGTACCAACAGTGACTTCTTTTATAATCTTATACAAGGGATGATGGGAACCTATGTAGGAAATGTGGTGCAAATAGGTGGAGAAACTTTCCAGTAAATACATGCCATTCCTCATGGAATCTACATGGTAATGATCATTTGCAGTGACATCTTGAGGATGGAATAAAAAAATGGGCATTACTGGATTAATGTTGCTATGTATGCCAAGAGCAAATATACAATTGGACAAATCATTAAACAACTATATAAAAAAACAAATCTTTAATAAAATTGCACGCACAAATTTACAGATAAAATTATTAGATTTAGAACAAAATAAATATGAGTCATTCTTAGCTAGTGGAGACTCTCAGGAAACACCTCTCTCAAGCCCCCAAAACAAAATGTATGATAATTATTTTTACAAAATCAAATCATATTTGTGTTTTACTTATGTAAATGCATCTGGAAAAACGGTACCGTGGCAAAAAGTTTATTTTATGCATGTTTAATTTTAATTCAATCCCAATTTTTGTGCTGAAAATGGCGTCGGAAAACGGGAAAGCTGACACCATGCTTTTGATTTGTCCCATGCAATAACTGTTAAGTTAGTGAAACCCAATTGATTGCATGTATGTGGTTGGCCATGGATTGAATAAAGGAGCTATACATTCAAATGCTTTTAATTGCTTGCTTTTGGTCGTAAATTGGGGGTTTAAAATCGAGGGTTACTTGCGTACTCATGGCGTCACAAAATTCCACTCTTCAACTTTAGGTCCAGCAGACGACAAAACTACACAATACACAGAATTCTGTTGGAAACTGGAAAACATATGAAACACAAGCACGTTGTTATAAAGAAAAGGAAAAAGTAGATTGCAGGAGGCTTGTAATGTCTTGGTTTGAGTTTGGTGTCGCGTTCGTCACGCAGGTTCGCAAAGTTTGTTTTCGAAGGTTTAAAAAAAAATGCTGCGACATCGCTACAACTGACTGGCCCAGAAACCTGTATTTTCATACTCTACACCAAACTTGATGACGTTTTATGCAAATTAGTCACGTGTGGCGCCTTTCTACAGCAAATTCAATGACGTGTCACACGTTGGCAATCCCACGTGCGCAAGTTACCGCGTGTTTTACTTTGTACTGTTCTGGTTGAAAATCGCTCGATTTCGGACTTCTTTCGTTTGCAAAGTGTGCGCAGTTTCTAAAGCTATATAGTATTGAATACAATGCTCAGTTTTGACTGAGCAGCAATAGATTTACAAACTTAGTTGATTTGCAACCGGAAAATTTCTATCGCGTGTCGATTTTTCGGGTGTCGTGTGTGTTGCAGGTAACCGGGAAACCAAGTGATCTGCGTTGCTTTTGTAGAAAACGTCTTGTTTCTTTCCGTCATGTATGTTTTGTCGATCAAACTAACTATTGCTGGGGTACTGAGTAGTGATTTCTCTTTTAAATTCTCAAGGAACTTCGAAGCATGGGATCGGGTTTCTTGCATCACGCGCGTCACCATTTTGTGTCGCGCATCGCGCAGGTTACCATTTTCATACATTTGAATAGCCAATTTTCATCAAATAATTAGTGTTATTATGTGATCCTTGAAATATTTCAAGTGTCTGTATGTGAAAATCATGTGGCTTCAGTATGACTGTGATTGTACAAAAATCTGGACTGAAGGGGAAAAAATAAGTGGGATGGTAACCTGCACATGGCGTCACACATTTGTTTGCCTCATACCCCTTGCCAGTTGCACTCATTATCTTTAAAAATAATTCATACTGATGGATAAATGAGTACTCCAATCATATTAATAGTTTTTTTGGGGAAAAAAATATTTCTAGTTATTAATTTCTTGCATTGGTGTCACAACATCATGCAGGTTACCCGTGCAGGGACCACCCACAATTATTTTTTTTGTGGTCTAAAGTATTATAGACACTGATTCACTGCTTACATATTCAGATAGTTGATACACATCTCTTCAAAATGGCACAAGTTGTTGGACCCTTCTGGTATGTTTGTTATTTGAATCAAATTCCTGTATTTGGTCTCCACTAGCTAAGAATGACTCATATAAGTAATTTGCAATCTGAGGTGCCTCAATGATATACATCTCACAAAGCCATGGAAACCTTGATAATCAATGTGTCTCAGACCATCGGTGTGAAAACAAACCTTAAGTTAAGGTGCTTCAACCATATGTATAATGCAACCCTGTCAGACATGAACAATATACAGTAAATGATGGCGCCTGCATGTAAATGTAGAACTTTACAACATGAAGGGAGGATCCATTGCAAGATTACACATAATCAAAGGCACCCAGAATGACCTGGAGTGACCAATTCAGAGTCATAACAAGTTGTCAGCATCTCACCAGAGGAGATTCATATGACACATCCGCAACAGTTTTTCTGTGCATTTTTCCTGATATTACCTGTGCAAGGTTTTCAATGGTGAATCGCTTAACATCATCACCACATGATTCAGCTACGTCCTTCAGGTACACTGTACATCCTGATGCACACGATTTTTCTTCTGCAAACACAAATTCACTTCATTATTTTTGAAGACACAAACACCATGGCTCTTGCCAAAAGTTTCCTGTTGCATCAAACACTCAAGACATGCCTGAAAATACACTGGGCGCCACCTCTGCAAGAGCTGAGCTGTACATCTCTATGAACAACAAATAAGATCTCGTAACACTGAGGGGATTTGTTTCTACTTTACTGGATAATTCATCAGAGAAAAGCAACTGCTTAGCATTAACTCACTGATGTTGCTTTGCCAGACAAATCAAGACAGGCAAGGTTATTGGCCTTGGTTTTGCATTTATACAGATCTCAAGATGTTATATCAAATATTCTCCTACAGGTCATGGAATAGAAAACTTGACATGACATCATTAGACTTGTAACAAGTTGATGCCAATGCTAATCATGCCATGACAAAGTGACTATCAATGCCACATTAGTAATCCAAAATGCCTGAAATGGATTTTTCTTATTGATCTTACATATCATTCCCTACATGTATATGAAAGAAAATGTCATGATTTCATCTCAAATAAATTTCTCTGCAATGATGACCTCTTGACTGACTTACTGGGGTCAAGGGCCAGGAGGAAAATGTCCTGTATGAGTCTGTGCAGTGCCTCCTCCTTCGCTTCTCCTGGAGAGGCCTGTGTGTCTTTCAAAGAGTCTGAAATGTGCAACAAGTGACACAGAGATAAGCAAAGACATAACCAAGAGTGACAATAGAGTCTGGGAGTTGTAACAAGAAAGCTAACAAAAGATAATGCTGAACAAAAGAGATACATAATCTGGCGGAGGAAAACCCTCATTCTTTGATGTCTTTTATCCTCAGAACCACTCTTGAACACAGGATGAAATAAAAACTTGAAATTTTCTGGTATTTTGGGCATGCTAAGAGTAGAAAGATGTTGATTTCATACTGGTCACTGTCATCATGGAAAATCCAAGACATGCAATACTTTTTCAAGTTGAATGAGTCTTGAATTTTACACTGCGACAAGAAAAAGCAAGCAAAGAGAATGTGCCATCAGTCAGTATAAAAGGATTATGAGCCAAAATTTAAAAACTGCTAACCACTCCAACCGTTGTGGGGGAAAAAAAATCAAGAAAATCAAAAGAGACAAAAAGGTGCAAGACCTGTGCAAAAAAGTTACATGGAAATGTTGAAAACCAAACATTTCAGATCCAATTTTAATCATTGCTATTGACAGCAATGCATAAGCTAGAATTACCAACCGGTCATACCCTCAGACACAGTGAATACATATAAAAGAAATACTCTGCACATTAGATTTTGCAAGTCAAACCCTGTGCAATAAATGAAGTACATCACAATTATTCATAGACTGGACAAGCAGTGGTTGAAATGATTCACATGACCAATATATTATCACATGAAAGTCATGTTGTTGAACAACAAAGCTTCAATACCGAAAATACATGTGCACACAAGACAAGTGAATGACAATCTGTCATTGCTCTCTATTAAATAATCTTCACACACAAACACACACACACATCCCCCCCCCACTTCCCCACACACACACACCAGGGTTCGTACAGGTTTTTAGATACAAAATTCCATGACTTTTCCATGACTTTCCATGAGCCTCAATAACATTTTCCATGACTTAGCGTACTGTGATATGTGACAGTTTTAGAGAGTAAAGTGTATGGCGCACAACCAAACGCATGCACAATACACCCGTTGTAAAAAACGTGTCAATCTCAGTAGATCTAGTGCCACTGCCAGTGGGTGCAGGGCTAGTTTCCACCGGCGTAGCAGCGCTAGCTTTGAAACACTTTTAGCATTTTTTGCAGTGTGAATAAAATCAGATATTTGTGTTTGACTTCTGCTCTTTTCTTCTTGGTGTTTTTTAGCACGCGCCTGGTGCGTGATACCTTTCATGTGGCTTTTCAAGGCTGCCTCTCCCATGTTAGACACATCAAACTCTTTTTCACAAAATCGGCACTTTGCCATTCCATTCAGTTTCACTTGCATGCCCCACTCACGGTATTTTTCGTCTCGTGTCCAAGTGTCTTGAAATTGACACTTTCCAGGCATGATGATAATCTCAAAGAAACACTGCACTACAAACAAAACAAGCTCTTTTCACTTTTTTCCTCGTTTGAACCAACTGACCCAACCGGCATGGAAATGACACCAGGTCAACTAGCCAAAGAACCAATCAGGAAGCAGAAGACAAACGAGCCTTCAAAATTAACCAATGGGATGCAAGGGCACGTTTTCCTGTCATTTGCAGCGTGTAAAAATAGATTGAGAGCATCGCGCGAAGCACAGCCTAGAAACATCTTTGTTTTCTTTCTTTTTTAAAATTTATTAAATTCCATGACTTTCCATGACTTAAATTGAAATTCCATGATTTTCCAGGCCTGGAAAATGATAAAGCAAATTCCATGACTTTCCAGGTTTTCCATGACCTGTACGAACCCTGACACACACACATTTGCAACATCAAACACTGCACAAAACAGACATACATTCTTGAGCATAACCATTCATGTGTGAAAACCATGTCAACTGAAGACTTACCATGGGAGGGTGTGTTTTCTTCAGCAGTGGCAACAAAGGCTTGTGCCTGGTCCAAGGAAGGGAAGAGCAGCGCAAAGGGGTTATTGGCAATGTTCTTGTCCATAGCTGCAATACACAGAACAAGTAATAGAAGTAAACATTTGATTATGAACACATGGCATAAAACACTAGCAGCTGTGAATAACATGCAAGAGAAGGCCATTAATTAATAAGATAGATGTGAATAAAGCTCACATGTGCTTGCCTGTGTCAATCTCACAGCAAATGAGCATTGTAATTCAGTTTAGCCAATGGTGACCCTTATCTGTGTCATCATGGCAAGCAGTCACATTTTATCCTCTGCATGAGTAAGGTGACCGCAGGGGAACAACTAACAACAGTGATGAATGCATCTTTTCAAAGATGGGATTTGGCATAGTAGCTCGACCTGCTGGCAGTTGTGCGAGGTGATTACTCAGATTAGGTGCATTGGCAGTTGTGTGAGGTGATTACTCAGATTAGGTGCTTTGGCAGTTGTGCGAGGTGATTACTCAGATTAGGTGCTTTGGCAGTTGTGTGAGGTGATTAATTACTCAGATTAGGTGCTTTGGCAGTTGTGCGAGGTGATTACTCAGATTAGGTGCTTTGGCAGTTGTGCGAGGTGATTACTCAGATTAGGTGCTTTGGCAGTTGTGCGAGGTGATTACTCAGATTAGGTACTTTGGCAGTTGTGCGAGGTGATTACTCAGATTAGGTGCTTTGGCAGTTGTGTGAGGTGATTAATTACTCAGATTAGGTGCTTTGGCAGTTGTGCGAGGTGATTACTCAGATTAGGTGCTTTGGCAGTTGTGCGAGGTGATTACTCAGATTAGGTGCTTTGGCAGTTGTGCGAGGTGATTACTCAGATTAGGTGCATTGGCAGTTGTGTGAGGTGATTACTCAGATTAGGTGCTTTGGCAGTTGTGCGAGGTGATTACTCAGATTAGGTGCTTTGGCAGTTGTGCGAGGTGATTACTCAGATTAGGTGCATTGGCAGTTGTGTGAGGTGATTACTCAGATTAGGTGCTTTGGCAGTTGTGCGAGGTGATTACTCAGATTAGGTACTTTGGCAGTTGTGCGAGGTGATAACTCAGATTAGGTGCTTTGGCAGTTGTGCGAGGTGATTACTCAGATTAGGTGCTTTGGCAGTTGTGCGAGGTGATTACTCAGATTAGGTGCTTTGGCAGTTGTGCGAGGTGATTACTCAGATTAGGTACTTTGGCAGTTGTGCGAGGTGATAACTCAGATTAGGTGCTTTGGCAGTTGTGCGAGGTGATTACTCAGATTAGGTGCTTTGGCAGTTGTGCGAGGTGATTACTCAGATTAGGTGCGTTGGTTCAGTCCCTGGTCAGGATGACGACTGTTATTCTCCATCATGGCAAGCTTGGCAAGTTTGCTGCTGTAAAGACTTCCCGTAATCGGGGGGTTTCCAGCTTTTTCACTGTGCAGTGAAACGCAATGGCTTCACGGCTCTCCTGGAGACTTCTGCTGTAACTATGGCTAGTTTGTTACATGTGTTGCTGTTGGAAGAACTGGTGAATACTTTTCATTTTACTTCAATTTTGTCACTGATGGATCTCTCTCTCTCTTCTCTCTTTGAACGTCTCACCCAGAACTCCAAATGATATGGTTTATGGTGACACAGGGAGATTCCCTATGCATGCAAATGCTCGTGTTCGTGTTATTAAGTACAGGCTTAGAATTCTGAAAATGGAAGAAAATAAACTGCCTCTTAGAGTGTATAACATGATGCTCTGTACATTCGACTACATGAACAATTGGGTGTCCAAAGTTAAAAGCATTTTGATTGATTGGGACTTGGAGAGAGTTTGGTGGGATCAACGAGTAAATTAATAATAATAATAATAATAATAATAATAATAATAATAATAATAATAATAATAATAATAATAATAATAATAATAATACAGGCTATTTCTATGCACATACCTTCCCTAATAGGCAAGCTCATGGCGTCTACACTCATACAAAGCATTCTAACACTCGCACACTGTACAGTTGAAATAAAAGAAAAATTAAATACAATACAATTAAAATTAAGTAGCAGGCAATAAACAAAACATGAAACATAAAAGAGGCGCCTTGTGAAGCACTTCACTGCTCGTCAGGAAAGGCTGACCGGAACAGGTGTGTTTTGAGGGAGGTTTTGAACTGGGACATGGAATCAGAGTGACGGACAGGGAAAGGTAGGTTATTCCACGTTACAGGGCCGATGTAAGAAAAAGCTCGCTGTCCTTGGGTTTTCTTTTTGCGACGGGGGACATTTAACGTTTTGGTGTCTGCAGCTGAACGGTTATTTCTAGTGGGGGTGTAGACAGTAAGAATCTCTTTGAGTGCGTGTGGTGCAGTTTATAATAATGAAATGTACATTTCTTAAAACTTTAAGGGAGAGACTGATACATAAGTTTTATGAGAACTGGAGTAAAAGACTAATGACCAGTGATAGATATCTGTTCTGTAGACAGTTTAAAAGTGCTTGTCCAAGTGAACAATATACCTCTATGATTTAGACAAAAAAATATTCAGAGACAAATACATAAGATTTTGTATGGGTATAAAAATTTCAGAATTGTACTGGACCATAAACTGAGGTATGCAAAAGAAATTGTACAAAAGTTATGCCCTTTATGTAGAGAACAATATGAAACTGAAACTCATTTTCTACGCCTATGTCCAGTCTTATGCGATTTGAGGGAGCTTTACATACTGAAATACCTTGATCTAAATTGTGCTGACCCAGTGGGTGTTCTAATGTCTTCCCAAAGTAAGTCTGTAATAAGAGCAACGGGTATATATTTGTACAAGGCCTTAATGCGTAGAAAGAATGCTGCAGAATCTGCAGATCAAGATAGCTTCTACTTTGATTGACACTACAAGTCGTAACATACCCTGCTGATGGAAAGTGTACACTGCTTTCTTTGCATTTAATATGCCTTGTGATGTACTGTTATGCTTGAAAAAGGCTGGTGGCCTACTCAATAAATTTATTTGTTCATTTGTTTGTTCTCTCTCTCTCCCTTCTCTCATCTCATCTAATCTAATCTATCCATCTCTCCATCTATGCATGCATGAGTCAGGGTCAGTCATTCTGTTACTCATGAGAAATGCCTCACTTGATTACATTGACATTGCTCACTGTTGCCTTCACTGACTACATTCTAGCTTAAATGTGAAAACTTGACTCTTTTCTAGTTTTTGTGTTGAAACAGTTGATGCAGATTTTCAATACTGCAGCTGATGTCATGTTAACATTTTGTTGTTTATGACCTTTACAGGCTGTCTCAACGAAGTGGTTACTACTGCGCACTGATCAGGTGTGTAGTTCCCGATTGAAAAATTCATTTCCCAAACTACACACCTGACCTCTAGAGCCACCCGCAGTGATTCATCTCGTGTTTGATGATCAACACTGAAGCAATGTTTTCGATGCTGGGGTTGCTGTAAGTGTAACATAGCATCATAAGCATGCGTATTTACACTAAATTCACTGAATAATCCAGTTATACAGAGAGGAGTAAACACATGGAAAGAGCGTACCGTGGCTTATGCATGGACACAGCAGAGAATCTGAGAACGGTCAACTTCCATTTTCCGAAAGGGAATAACCAGCCAGCGGAAACAGCACTGCAATGATAATGAGTACAGTCTACTCTCCAACAGTAGAGCTCTACCACATGATCATGATGATCAGTTACCGACACACACAAAAATAACTAGTTCAAAACGGTAAAACGATAATGAATTTTTAAAACTGCCGCAAAAATATTCCAAGCAAACAAAAGGTTCTCAACGTTCACCAACCTTTGGAGTTTCGTTGTTTTCACCACTTACAAAATTAATGCATACCAAAATAATTATAGCACCTTTCGGTGTGGTTCGATTCCAAACGGAAGCGGAAACTCTTTAGGAAAGGAAACCACGAAGCTTTTCGAAAGAACGGCGGTGGCCTCGAAAAACATACAGAGCGAATTAGTGCAAAGTCGTTAGAATGCAGCGCCTTACTCGAGATCTCACATCGCAAAACCCTTGGGCTAGTGACGAGAAGGCACTGGCACCGCTGAGGAATGCACTCTTGCTCGCAGAAAGATCTGGACACTTGAGGACGGCAAGTTGTCTTGGTATTGTCAGCTGTCTGGACTTGCTTTCCCTCGGTCACAAGTTCTGTGCCCCTGATTCAATGTGATAGTTTCTTCTTTACTCAATCCTTCAGTGCAATGGATACAATTAAAGCGGATAATTTGTGTTATGCTTAAACGAATTTATGGGGAGATGGGAGCTAACTATGTTTAACATAAGATTTAATAGCACATATACCGATACATGGTAGATCGCAGGTAGTAATTGAGTAATTTATCTCGATCTACTTTGATTGCCGACCATTAACTAGTGATCGTGTGATGAGCTGAACTTAAAGTTGTTCTGCTCAATACAATATGCATACGATAAGTAAGACACAAACACAAAGATAGCATGAGTGTGTCTTTTTACTTTTAAGAAGTTGGAGTTGTATGTATTGCTATTACGTATTAGTAGTAACGACATAATTTTGTCAGTGGAAATGTTCACAAGGAATGTCCATCATTAAATTAGGCCTAGTCAATGTCATGAGTTTTACTTGTGTGAGATCTAAACTTAAGGAGCGTGCATGTTTTATCATGTGCATCTGATTGTTAAATTTCAGAGAAATGACTATGAGGAGCATCTTTCTCCTGAGGAACTACAAGAGGCACCATCGATGAGAATGATACATCTGCAGAAAAACATAACAAAAATGAGAAAGGAACTCAATCAGGTATACTCTTTCACATTATTCTTGTACACAGCTAGCAGCCCATGGTTAGCATACAGGCATATAGAGCACCCAACTTTGGTGATGGATAACACTATTCTTAGGTTCATCACATGGATGTACAAGGAAGTGGGGGGTTTGCTCCTTGTTTGAGATCCTTGTGACTTTTTCTGTCAGTCCTCTGCTAAGCTTCACCTCTCAGTTAAGGGCTTTTTCCTCTCTGCATTACTTTTAAGTCATCAACTTGTCCACAGCTTCCTGAGCAGTTATTGTTAACCATGCTGTAATCTTCAAGGGATGTAGGTAATTATGCCATTTAATGATTTTTGCAATGCTGGGATCTTTGCAATGTTAGTGCAAGTGTATGTTTATTTCATTGAATGTCATTGAATTTTTTAAAACTGTAAGTGTAACTGTGTGCACAAATTGTTAATTGGTCTTATCATATTGTCATGTTTTCTTCTGCTTCAGACAAACCTTGAATTGCAGTGTGTGCTACAGGACAAGGAGACAAAGGACATCACTCACCTGGAAGCAATAGGTAAAATGGCTAAGGTTTTGTTCTCTTCTCTACCCTTTTTGGGTCTGAAATTGTGTATGTGTGTGTGCCCGCGGGCATGCTAGCACATGCAAATGCACACAGACACGTGTGTGTGTGTGTGTGTGTGTGTGCGTGCGTGCATGTGTGTATGCATGACAAGAGTTACCTTGGTGTATGAAGTATGTTTTAATATTCATGATAGCTTCTGGCATGACTATGAAATTCAGCCAGCCACTTGATGAAGTCTTTCCTCTTTTTTTTTCTCCTCTTGTTTGTGCACATTGAAATCCATCCATCATGTCCTGTTCTCTGTCTCTCTCTCTCTCTCTCTCTCTCTCTCTCTCTCTCTCTCTCTCTCTCTCTCTCTCTCACTCTCTCTCTCTCTCTCTCCCTCCCTCCCTCCCTCCCTCCCTCCCTCCCTCCCTCCCTCCCTCCCTCCCTCCCTCCCTCCCTCCCTCCCTCTCTCTCTCTCTCTCTCTCTCTCTCTCTCTCTCTCTCTCTCTCTCTCTCTCTCTTGCGATGTACATTCATTACACTTTCAAAATGCACAAGCATAAAATACTGGAAGGCAAGAATCCAGCATAATGATAAGTAGGCTACTTTATTGTGTGACAGAATCAGTGAGGATGGATCATTATTCTTCTTGATGTTGCAGTAGGCTGATGGCCTCATGAATAAAGTTCATTTTTCAGCGCTCTCTCTGAGTCTCTCTCTCTCTCTCTCTCTCTCTCTCTCTCTCTCTCTCTCTCTCTCTCTCTCTCTCTCTCTCTCTCTCTCTCTCTCTCTCTCTCCCTCTCTTGCGATGTACATTCATTACACTTTCAAAATGCACAAGCATAAAATACTGGAAGGCAAGAATCCAGCATAATGATAAGTAGGCTACTTTATTGTGTGACAGAATCAGTGAGGATGGATCATTATTCTTCTTCATGTTGCAGTAGGCTGATGGCCTCATGAATAAAGTTCACTTAAGTTCAGTGCTCTCTCTGAGTCTCTCTCTCTCTCTCTCTCTCTCTCTCTCTCTCTCTCTCTCTCTCTCTCTCTCTCTCTCTCTCTCTCTCTCTCTCTCTCTCTCTCTCTCTCCCTCCTTGTTTGCAAAGACAGGAGACTGAAATAATAAAATAACTGAAATTTATGTAGTCTTTCTACACCATTAGTAATTCCTTCATCAGGTGCATCTCTTTGTTTTCAGGAAAGAAAATTGAGATGATAAAGTCACTGAACACCTACCTGCAGAGCATCATCAGCAGAAAAGAGGAGTTGATTAGTCGACTTCAACAACCATTTGTGGGAGATTACATACGCCTGGATGCCTCATATCATAAGTAAGTCTTACAATGCCTGGCTTTTGTATTGATTTTTACAGTACATATTTGATGTGGTTTTTAATAAGAACTTATGATTCACTGCATTGCTGCAGATGGCAAAATAAGTAGCTGATACTGTATCTTAGCTATCTGTTGAATAGCAAGGCAATTAACCCTTACAGTGGTGCTTAAACGGTGACGTTATGGGCTGCCAGTGGTGCTAAAACACAAGCAAATTGAGCAACACGCACACCTTTCATTAACTTTGAGATTGCTGATGAATCGTTACAGATAGACACATAAAGTAAAAACACAAAATGCTTGAAATTGAATGAACAATATTTTGGTGTGCAGTTCATAGTCTTTATTCAAATCCTGATTTTTTGGGGGTCAAATTTTAAATGGTAAACATTTGTGTGTTTTTCACTTCTTGAGAAATAAAACAGGTAAATCACTATGCAATAGTGGGTAAATACCCTATAAACCCTACTGGATGTTTGCTTTAATCATCTGTGCATACTAATGTATCATTCTCTTTTACTAAAATGCACTCTTTAAATTACAATGCAAATTCGATGATCCAGGCATTAGAGAGGCAAAATGAAGTAATTCTGATTACCTATACTCCCTTTCATCTTAAGCAATATTCCTCAAATTATTTCAAATGTAGAAACTGAATAGCATCAATATGTGGATAATTCGACATGAAAACAGTCTGCAGTAAAGTTTGTCTCCTACATTCATGAATTGATCATTTGTCTGTAATAAAACTGAAAAATTCTACAGATTTTTGTCATTGAGACACAAGAAGGCATTACACACTACACAAACATTTTCAAAAACTTACCTCAAACCAGCAATACTACAAAAGCATCAAGAAAATTGCTATATCGACTCCATCTGTGCTCGAATATGCTGGGATGAACTATTTCACAACGATGCCCATGAGAATCACAGGAGCAAGGAATGTTTTCATTTCGTCACAGCTGACAGGCGACCAGTGTAACAATCGCGAATGAGGAAACGGCTCGTTGCTTTCCAGTTTCCTCTCAGCATACACGTTTGTTTGCTCCATAAGCAAATTAAAAACTGTATCGTCCAGGAATAGATTGAAAAAGTCAATTGGCTCAGCGTCAGTCGATCTCGTGAACGGCGCGATTAGCCGCTCATCAGCTGTTCGCATCCACCCCTCCCTATCATCTTCTCCTACCTCTCGATCACTCGCAGCTTGAGAGATCGGCATTCTAGAACTAATTATAGCTTGCCTGATTATTTCATCCAAAGATTACTCATCATCTTCATCTTTGGCAGCTGAAGGATTAAAATCTTCGAACAGATTTTGCGATCGCGACATGTTGCCTTGAGCATCCATTTCGATTTGTACAGGATGTAGACCATAGTTTCTACTATAATTCGCATAGAACCGCCCTGATTGTTGATTGGCCAAGCTGTAGACTGTAGAGAAGCCTCTTCTGCATGAACTGGCATCAGTAAACGTAGAGCTATATGATAGGCTTGTTCTTGGAGAGAGCCAGAATGCACGTGGTGTCAGAATCGACATATGCCGTGCTTACCACGAAGGCGAGCGCGGCAAATGCCGCGCTTATCACGATAAGGGTTAAAAACCATATAAAATTTCCAAGTGCACAGTCTCATACTCATAGTGTCAGAAGTTATTGTATTGTAGCCTAGATATAAAGCAGAGATAATGTTATATTAATGAAATTCCTGAACAAAAATAAGTTAATCTTTTTTTTCTTAATGTGAACTGGGGTGCATGTCTTACACAGTGGTATAGGAACATTTACTGTAAGTGTAATATCTTCACTGGCTAAGCAAATTAATATACCTGTGTGTGATATAAAGTTTTTTCTTCAATCTCCCAACTACTTTTTCTATCCTCAGTACTCAGTTATAAGTAACCAGAGGAGATTTACAACCTGACTAAATCATTTACATCAGTAGTGAAGTCAGTGACATGTACATTGTGTATTTTTGCCATGCATTCATTATGACTAGGTAATAGACCTCGGTTGTGACTATTGTCACTTAACGTGCACAAGGCGCTGCTAACCAGTGTCCTCAAGCTGATCACCCATGTATTGGAAAATGATATGAAATTGGTTGCAGTCATATTGTATGGTTCCAGGGAGTTAACCACAAGCAGCAGAGAAATTAATTATAGGAATCAATGAGATCTCAGCTCGAAGTATAGTTTGGCATTTGCAGCTCAATTAAACCTTCACTTTCTTAATAGAATTTTGGTATGAAGCTTGCTTTCCATTACTTGTCATATTATATGGACTGCATAGACAGTTTTATAGATGTGTGGAGTGGTGAAGCCCATGTACCATCTTTCTGGCAGGTATGCTGTGCAGGTGTTCAGTCAGATAGCTCCCCTGCTGGGTGAACTCTCCAAGGAGCTGAACAACATTTCCTGGATGAAGCAAGCAAACTTCAGGGATGGCAGACTGGTAAGATTTTTCCAATTCAGATGTGAATCTTCCCATCCATGTAGAAGTTAAGATACTGATATGGAAAATCAACACCACAAAGCAATGTGCAAAAGCTGCAGTAATCATGCTTGCTTATTAAACAGCAGTGAAGGTATTCACAGGTATCAGACAGACACACCAACAAAGACACGTATCAGATCAGTCATTTTTGTTCATGATGAAGTGTAGAAATGATGAAAACTAATGACAGAGTTAAAAAATTGTTTAGCTTGTTCAGTGCAAATATTGCATATGTATACACACCTTAACCAAGAAAGGACAAGGGAAAACCCTGTGACTTAAGTAATTTAATGAAACAATATCGAAATAACCAAATAAGTCAAATAAATCAAAATTGTAATACACGTACACACACACACACAAAATATTGTGTTGGTGTATCACTTTAAATCATTTTATGAACATTTCTTTTCGTTCATTTAAAGGTAGATGAAAAGTTACTTGATCTTATATTTGTAAATGTTTTGAATGAAAATGTTTGTAGGCACTTACATGCTAATTATTCAATGCAATTGCCTGTGTACTGAAACTACTGAATCGTAGTGCACTATTAAAATGTGACACTGTAAAATGGCATATAAATCTAATAAATGCATAGAAAAGTGTTGCATGCAGTCATGATTGCTCATTCATTTAGAAGTAAGATGTGAAATTGAAGTTTTGAAACCACTCTGTGCTTGTTGAATACCTGGTGCTGGCTCCAGCCTCACATCTAACAACTGCATTGTATTTTGCAGGACTCAGTGCAGTCCGAGCTGGCCCATGCCCTCTCCATGCTGCAGACCAGTTTCCAGGCCCTCAACAAGGGCAGAGAGAGTGTCATGGAGTTGCACCAGTCCATCTCACACAGTGACTGAGCACAGGCAATACAGTCAGAGTGCTGTTTTCAATTCCACTTCATCTACTAAAGCAATGGAGCATTGTGGTTGACTTAGGTGCCATTTTGCTGGAAGCCATGGCACCCATCTGCTTGAAGGAGACCAGTCACATGACAGACAATCCAGTACATGTATATGGTTTGCTTTTGGTGTCTAAGTAGACTTAACTGTAAAGCAAACCATGCTCCTTGCTCTAACAGTAAGCATTCACTCAATAGAGATAAAGAGTGTATCAGAACCGTATCACAACATCCAGTGTCCACATCTCTTATGTACACAGTGGTTATAGTGCAATCACATCCTTGCCAAAGGGGGAGAGAGTTCATTGATTGCATAGGCTGATTCCCACTGAATAAGTATTTGCAGTTCTCAAAACAACACTCCATATCATGTCCAATAGCATAGAATGCTTATGGAGAGTTCATGCACTAGTAGGAAAAAGGTAGTGCAGTTGTGGTGTACTACAAATTCACACTGTGACTAAGTACAAGTATGTATGCAGTGGTCTGAACAGCACTTTACATCATGTCTGAATATAGGCAATTGTTGTGGATTGATCATGCACTTGTTAGAGAAAGAGAGTGCAGCTGATGGGCACTATTACTATGATGTGACTGAGTAGGCCTATATGGAGTAATGTTAACAACCACTCTTCTCAAGTGTTGTCTGCGTAGACACTGTTGACAGTGTGACCAAGGACTTGGTGGAACTGAAAGTGGAGAGAGTATGAGAATGCACCATGTCATCCCCTAGAGCGACAAGGCAGTGAATGCATCATCACACTAGCTGTGGCTGAGTGAAGGCAGAGAAGATATGTCAGACTGCATCCCTGTGTTTTTCACAATGATGTACCATAGTTCAAATTTCTCAAATTGTTACCCAGTGTATCCAACCAGTCAAGTTATATGGAATCATCAAATCATCTTGCACATGGGCTTATTGTACTTAATCCATTCTTTACGGAAGCTGAGATTGATCCATACTGTCTTGACATGTCTGCCATCCATGCATTCACCGATTGACCCTTCCTTAGTGAATGCGCTTAGTGAAGGCGAAGAGAATGTGTTGTAACTTCTGAAATTCCTCTCACATTCCGACTTTGTGTGGTTTGTATTATCCAGAAATGTTTAATTTTTGACTCACATGCGAAGCAAAAGTGAGTCTATGTACTCAGCCGTGTCGTCCGTCTGTCCGTCCGTCCGTCCGTCCGTCCGGGCGTAAAAAAACTTAAACGTTGGATTTTTCTCGGACACTATTAAGTCTATCAACACCAAATGTGGCATGATGGTGTATGATGACAAGGCCTCAAAAAACATACATAGTGACTTGACCTTGCTTCAAGGTCAAGGTCACAGGAGCCATAAATGTGGTCTCAAAAACAAGTCATTTTTCACATTTTCCCAATTTTCTCCCACGTTATTGAGAATGGCGACCTTAGCTACAAGTGGTATATAGGTCAAAGCAAGCCCTATCTTTTGATACCAGTTTGGTTGACCTTGCTTCAAGGTCAAGGTCACAGGAGCTCTTCAAAGTTGGATTGTATACATATTTTGAAGTGACCTTGACCCTGAACTATGGAAGATAACTGTTTCAAACTTAATGATTATGTGGGGCACATGTTATACTTTCATCATGAGACACATTTGTTCACATATCATCAAGGTCAAGGTCACTTTGACCCTTATGAAATGTGACCAAAATGGGGTAGTGAACCACTAAAAGTGACTATATCTCATGGTAGAAAGTGCCAATAAGCACCATTGTGCTACCTATGTCTTGAATTAACAGCTTTGTGTTGCGTGACCTTGGATGACCTTGACCTTGGGTCAAGGTCACATGTATTTTGGTAGGAAAAATGTGTAAAGCATTTCTTAGTGTATGATGTCATTGATAGGTTTAGTTGTTTGACCTTGACCTTGAAGGTCACCTGAAGGTCAAGGTCATATGAAGGTCAAGGTCAAGCATGTGAGTCGTATGGGCTTTGCCCTTCTTGTTCAGTATATTCAAACACACACATATGCATGCCTGCAAGCACATGCACACAGCACATGTATATTGGCACTCATGCATGCATGTACATGTACACACACACACTCACACACACACACACTCACTCACTCACTCACTCACTCACTCACTCACTCACTCACTCACTCACTCACTCACACACACACTCACATACACATACACACACACTCACACACAAACACACACTCACATACACACACACACACACACACACACACACACACACATTGACATATCACTCCATGAGTGACTGAGGAGTGAATGTATTCAGGAAGCCAGTTGCATGTACCACAGTTTTTCCTTTAAATGGTAATGGTTTCACTTTTAAAAAATGATTTGTGATTCCCTGCTTATTGCATTGATGTCTGAGAGTGAGAAAATCCTGCTGCACTCCTTGCCATTCTGTTGTCTAGTGAACTAACTCTACAATATTCTCTGTTGCAAAGTAACTTTGGGCATCTAAGAAGGGTATATAAATGTTCCTGGAAAAAAGAATACAATGTAAAGATTTGATTTTTGAAAATAGAGATTGTTTTAAGATTTTTCATCCATGAGTGAATGGAAGGAATATTCTTGACAAGGACATTAAACAGTGTTTGTGATATTTGTATGTCTGCCTTGCAGCCTTTCAAAATGTGTCAGCCTGATAGTGATAGATGTAATAAACTTAGTGCATATGTATTTTCTAAAGCAGTACTGGATATCTGGGAGGAGTAAGCATTGAGGGTTGGGTGGGGGGTTGGGTGGGGGGTTGGAGAGAGAGTTAGACAGACCGACGGACAGACAGACGGACAGACTGACAGACAGACAGACAGACAGACAGACAGACAGACAGACAGGCAGGCAGGCAGACAGACAGACAGAGTATTCCAGCATCACTTGTACGATCGTTTTTGTAATGGTGACTTTCAATTTCAGTGTATTTATTGATGCTATGTCATTGGTCATTGTAACACTTGTCGCTGGGGCAACTGATGTTCAGATGATAAGTGTAAAGAGCAAAGCAGACACTGCTGACTTTGATGCTTTCCACAGTCTGCCTCAGTTTCTGATTTTAAAAAAAATCAACATATTTCCCATTCAAAGTACTATTTAAACATCAGAGTAACTTTTTTTCCCAGTGGTTTAAGTAATGTGTCAATACATAATGTATGACTTTGGACTTGGCCAAAATTGGTTGTTGCGTGTGTTATGTTCTAAGTAGATGTATTAACTGCATTATTTGAAATAAACTAATGTATGATTTCCATGATTTACACTGTGACTTAGATTTAAGTCATATTGTTGATTGGGGGTTATGCAAAGCCCTCCTCACAGACCTAGAGGATTGATAGATGGATGAACTTTTACAGCCTTTCAGCCTTTAAAGGTTATTTAAGACTATTGACCATGAGTAGTTTTGTAAATATAAAATTGGAGTTTATTAATATACTGGCGGAAAAAAGTTAGGGACGGACCACTGATTTTACCTCCTAAATTCATTTGTCTGAAACACCCTATTCCTTTGTCAACAAAATCAAATGGCTGTCACACGTTATCCACCAGTGGGTAGGGTATGCTGTGTTAGCAGGAAACCTGCACGGGATTCTCTGTCGCAAAGCTGTAGCATGAAAACACAAACTGCAAAATCGGCAAAAACTAGGCTGTTTTCTGGCGTGCACACGGGTAGACATGGGCAAGTAAAATGGAAAAATCGGTTTGCACGTGCAAGGACATTTCGTGGAGTGTGAATTGTAATCACAAACTTGGCGTTATGAGCTGCTGGTATTCT